>PVIJ01005756.1:0-99979 GCA_004024925.1 Scalopus aquaticus | reverse complement strand
AGAAGATGTGGTACATATACACAATGGAATACTATTCAGCATTCAAAGAAGATAAACACATGCAATTTGCAGCGACATGGATGGAATTAGAGGGGATCATACTCAGCGAAACAAGCCAGAAAGAAAGAGAAAAATATCGAATGGTTTCACTTATAACAGGACTATAGGGAAACCAAATAGGAGAGAGACACTTGGGGGGGTGGGGGGAGGGGGAGGATAAAGGCACAAAATGGAGTAGAAAAGAACACAAGGGACCACGGAGATGGATCACGGGTGAATTGGTGGTGGGTTACCCAAGGGGAATACAAAATGTAAAAGATATATATAACAATAAAAATATATATTAAAAAAAACCACAAAATAAGAAAAAGAAAAAAAACACTCAATTAAAGATAAGATAGATAACTTTTCATCAAAGGCAAATGTACATGACTTAAAAACTAAACTCATCATTGGATTTTTCACAGACTAATGGATAGAAACTGCAAACATCCTGTAAGATGCAGTCTAGTCTTGAAGCTTGAGCAAGGCACACAATAAGACATCATCAGTCTTTCACATATATATTTAAAGTATTTAAATACTTTAATACCCTTAAAGTATCTACCGACAGAAAAGAATGTCCCTACTCAAGGAATTCTGGAAAGAAGAGATTCCATCTGATGCATGTCCTCCAAAAAGAACAAACTGAACATGAGGTGCAGAGAAGCCTTAAGGCAGAATAAGGAAAACAATCACAGTCAACTGCATTTTAACTGGAACACAGCCAGATGCCATTTTGAATATCGAATAATTAGTCTCAAATCAGCTGGTGCAGCCCTTACCAATTTAGAATCCAGGACAAAAGCAGAAATTATAATTTGGCAATTACTTGAACATGTTGAGATACAGAATTTGTGCTTAGAGAAAAATTACCCACAGGATTTAGTGTTTAGAATTCTGACCTTTTGAAGGTTCAATAATCTCTCCTGTACTCCATTTTTCAGTCAATAAAATGGAATATTTGCCAACTACCCTACATGAGATTCGTAATATGAATGTAAGTAAATCTTTTGGAAGTATTGAGAAGAAACATAACTGCAAAAACCATGGTCATTTCCTTTTAACGTCTCTTAATTTCAAAAATAAAATCAATAAAAAGTAAATAAAAGAGGTGTATGCTTTAATTAAAAAGACAATTTAGAAGCTACAGGTGATAGGTCTATTCCAGGATTTAAATTTAAATGATTATTCCTAGTCTAAATGGGCCTTTGAATCTCTTACCCTTCTGATGACAGGAAATCAGTTGTCCTTAGAACTCCTTTCCTCAAAAATCCCCCCTCAGAATCTCTAAAGTGAAGAGGGGTAGAAAGAGAAATTGTTTCCACAGCTCTCCTTTCCCTGGTCCAGCAGCCTGTGGTCCACTGTTTTGCTATCCTGCTTCTAGCACTGCCTCATGTCTCCCTCTTCACTCCTTTTCCTTCCTTCATCAGTGTCTCAAGGGGGAGTTTCCTTTGGAGCTTTTAAAATTAAAATTACAGATTCTTTACCTAGTGCACATATGCACCTAGAGAATCCAGGGTGTTTTGAGACATTGGCTGGGGAACAGTAGCTGCAAATTTGGCCCAGCACCCCCTCTCCCCCAACCTGTGGCATCACTCACAATGATTTTTCTCTCAGGAACCCCACTGTCCTTCCAGCATAGACTCTTGAGTGGCAGCCTGGCGCATTCAGAGGGAATTGGGGTCATGTGATTGCCAAGGGGGCTGCTGTCCTGTGACAGGATTCAGTGGACTTTGCAGCCCTGGGCTGAGGCTCCCCCACAGCCTTCTGAAACTGAAACCAGCCTGGTAAGTGCCTGACTTTTCTTTGTGTTCCAGAGCAAAACCTACATGAACTGGCCCTATCGAATCTGGATTAAGCAGATGTTGAGAAGGCAGGTCTCTGAGGGAAGGAAGATTTCGGAGATAGTTTTGGAGGCTGTCAGCAGAATTCAGAGAACAGATCAAGGTTACTAGTAGAATAACGAGTACATTAGGCATGTTTATATTATGTTTATGTGTTTTAAATATTTTTAATTATTTATTAAATTTATATAAATATATAAGTATAGTGTAAATGATTCCAATATATATTATAATTATTTCCAAGTCTTTTGATCACGTTGATCTTTACTTTTCAAAATGGCTGTAGAATTTGTACTTCCTTTATTGGTCTACTAATGCTTTAATTTCTATCTGGAACATTAGCTTGTACTCAGGCATCACATTCCAGTTGGGTATAAATGATCAGGAAGTGTTAAAGTGCTGTATTTATCTACAGACCCAAAGATGACTCTATTCCAAGATTATGAGCAGTTCGGAGACATTTAGTATCATAGACATGAGACGAGTAAAGGGATTTTGGACTTCAGTTTAAAAGATTAACTCCAAGGGAACTGTTTTGGTTCAAATAGCCAGCTACTGTGAAATCTGATGGAGATGGAGGTGACTAATGCTACTTAAAGAGACAGAAATCAGTCTCCCTGAGGTTGTCAATGTGGCAAATTAGGGTGCACCCTTTAAGAAGATGGCATTCTGTTTTTAAATGGGTAATGGAGTTTTGTTAGTCTATGTTCTTGTTACTATTGTACCAACTATTGACAAGCCTATATTTTCAAATCTAGATCATTTTAAAAATAGATTGTGCTCACTTTTATTAGACATTTTCCCTGGCCTTTGCCAGGGTGACACCATCGCTCCACTTCCACCTTGCTCAGAGTTAGGTCAGTTTCCTACCAGCTTAGGAAATGAGCCAACAGCTGCTAGCTGATCATTCTCACCAGGATAGCATTTTCTGGTTGGGGGAAGTGGTTGAAATTTATAGTAATACTATATATTTAGAGAACATCTTTCTCTTAGGAGCTTGTTGTATTTTATAAGCATTCAGCTTGATTCTCCCCAGGACTCAAGAGAAACTAGTAACAGTAATGACAAATACACATACCTATAAACCTTAATGATAGATGCCCATTTTGTCCTAGGAAGGAAATGTCTACCTTGAGTATAACCTTTCTGCTTCATGCAAAACTGCTGAGAGAGTCCACTGCTGCTGCCTGCCTGCCTCCCCCACGCCGTAAGTACTGAGCTGCATCATGGGGGGAAGTGTATTTCTCCTTCCAAAATAGTAGAGGAAAGACTGTGCTTACTGTTATCCCAATGTGGGGAATATCACCCAAGAGGGGAGATGGTGCAGCAATTCAGTTCAACAACTTTTTGAGTGGCTACTACGTGTCAGGCCTTTTGTGAAAGTTGTGGATTCTGGCCAAATGTGTAGGCTGTCTAAGACATGTGTCCGGCCCTGTGCCAGCAAATCAGTGCCAAGCAGGCTGCATCAAAATTGATTGGAGAGGTGTTTTAACAGAGATTTCTCAGTCCTGCCTCTCAACGGTTTGACCAAGGTCTCCAGTGAGCTCCAGGGTTCTATCTTTTTAATAAAACCCATTATGACAAAAAGTGAGCTTTTGAGCTGTCAAATGTGAAAGTCATTTTTTTCCATACTATGATAGCATTATACTTTAAACAATTTTTGGAGAGTGAGTTGAGGCAGTAGTGTACACTGGTAAAAGGTGAATTTTGGGAATCAGACTATTGAATCGTGTTTTATTTTCTCTATAAATGTGTAACATTTGGCAAGCTACTGACAAACTTCAGCATCCAGCTTCAACATAGTTATCTTCTATAGGATGCAGAGAATAGTTCCTATTTTATAGTTTGCTTTGTTAATTAATTAAGATATTGCATGCCAAGTATGTACTTAATGATTACTCTATTAATTGTTGGTATTATTATATCATCATTGGTAAAAGTCACAAGACAATCAAACCACCCAGGTTTTTCCCTTCATTAAAATATTGGGCTTCTCTGTCATCAGTTCTTTGGTGACATATGTCAAAAACATGCCTGGGCAAACACATTTTATGTGCAGTGACCTTGAATGGAAGATAGGACCAGTGACTCATTTCCAAGAGCATTCTCCTTTAGTCCTAAACTAATTTTTGTCTTAAGACTTAAAAGAAAAAGTCTCGTTCTTGTGTGTGTTTTGAGGGCTATTTTTCCGCCAAGCAGATGTTGGCATCATTAGTTTTGAGTTCTCCTGGTGAGGGCACAGGCTCTCTTGGGTCTAAACTCTATCCATAAATACATACAGTGTTGCACGGTCAGGCTTAACAGGACATACGTTCCGTGCTAGGATCTACATTTTCTCTTGCAGGAGACAGAAAATGCTTGTGCAGTTCCTGGTAAATCAATGGACATCATGTAGAAACTGAAGAGAAAAATCCCTAAAGACTTTTATATTATGTGGCTTGGCGCCTAGCAGTTTTAGCCAGCACCAGTTAAGACAAGACACGCCCCCTAGGGGAGGAAAGGAAAGTAACTTTAGAGCAATATGCAGAACAGTAACTGTCATGTCAGGGAGGAGAGGGCTAACAGAGCAAGGTTAGTTCTCAGTAAACATGTGTGGGGGGTGTTTTATAGACAAAGGAACTAAAATGGAATTCCAGATGTCACAGCTGAGGTTACCAGCTTCTGGGGGGAACTCCAAATAATTCCTCTTAATTCTATTTCCTCAAAGGCTGAAGAAGATGGGAGAGTTGGTGAAAGCAATTAGGGAGGCAGGTGTACATGGAGGTAAAGCGGGAAGATGTGCATGTAAACATTAGGAGCAACACATCTGTCATTTGTCAATATTTTTAAAACTGGTTTTACAGATATTTTATTAAAGGTATATAGGTATATAACAGGCATTCTCTGGTGTTTCTGTCACCTTGCCATTGAGACTTAATGATTTTAGTATTTTTTAATCTATCTAGTATTGTTCCTCAATAATTGAGGAATTCTTCTTTTCCTTTCTTCCTTCCTTCACCAAAAATCTTTTGAAACCTTTTCTGTAAGTCAAACAAAGAAACATTAGCATATATGCATGCTAGAGAAAGTGGACTTCACCTGTGGGAAATAGTGAATGTTGTAAAGCAGGAACTTGATATTGTCATCATTATTTTGTATATGTTTACAGAGTGGAGAACAGAAAGGAGACGATGGACGCAGTGGTAAAGAAGGAATGGATTAAACATAAACAGATAAGACCATTAACTAGAAGCCTGCCACCCAACAGGGATAGTGCAGGGTGCACTCATAAAATTATGCCTTGTAGAATCCACACATACAGACCATCTGTGTTATGCCAATAATCTCTTCCAAATTCCAGACAAGGAAATTGTCTCTCTCCGAGATTATGTAACTTGCCCTATTGTCACACGCCTGCTTGGCCGATGGAAAACCTCAGGGTGTCTGAAGTGACAGGCCTTGCTATCTGCTCTCTATACTTTGCCAGCCCAGAACTCTGCTCCAGGTCAGGATTTCACAGCCTTGAGAGGATGATGATGAGAATCTGTCAGTAACTTAAAGGAAGGCTTGAAACAGCCAGTTGAAATAGAGTCTAACTGCAGCAAATGAATAAGACTCTGAATCTTAATCTTCCTGTCACAAAAGACAGAGAAGGATGGTCAGGAGTAACACAGTTGGCAATCTCAGCAGCCCGCCATCAGCCGTACACTCCGAGCACACGCTGAACAGCACTTAGTCCTAACCAAGCCATCGTGACTGACAAGAGAAGTGCTGTCTTCTGAACATGCACAACACGAACGATTTTTCCAAATGAATTATTCATTCAAAGCTTCTAACGAAAAACACATTGTTTTCATTCAGTGAGGGGGCTGTGTGAAGGGGAATTAGAAGTACTGAGGTGATGGGAAGGATGTTGATGCTATTTAACAGACGGAGGTGCTATAATAATAAGCTTTAGGGTAACAGTTGCTAAATAAAGGCAAGCCTAGTGAAATATACAATTAAAAAAGAATAGAAATTGATTGGTGAAAACAAGTCAGGATCACAAATACAAGTTAGTTTGGTAGCCAGGATGTGAGAAGACTGTAAAAAGAAACATTTTCTGGAAATAGTTGTGGTTTCTTAAAAAGTCAAGTAATTGCTAGAGATTCAAATGAATTTTTTTGAAGAATACTGAAATATATGTGCTAATATTATTAGGCAATTTACTATCCACAGGCAATCTAAGGCAGATGGTGTTTTAAATTGATATCATCCCTCCCCCCCATAAAGGACTGGGGAAATTTGGGAATTGAAGAATATCCTTACTGTAGGCCTCCCTGGTGGCGCAGCGGTTGAGCGCTGCGCTGTGGAGCTATCGGCAGCGTGCGATACAAGAGTTCGACGCCCAGCCGGGGAGATTCCCACATGGTGTGGCAGACCTCTCCCACCTCGCCAGCTGCTCCCCTCAGCAGTGTATTTCTGATCTGCCTGTTCTGCTCCCCACTCTGTCTCTGGTGAACCCTCTCGCCACTCCACGCCTCTGGACTGTACCCCAGCTTGTATGTATAAATAAATAAATCTTTTTTTTTAAAAAGAATATCCTTAGTACACACAAATAAAACAGAAAGAAAAACATGAATCAGAAAAATTCAGGCATAAAAGACAAAGATCTTCATATTTGGAATTCTTAACTATAGAGAAAACTATAAACATTCCAGTTGAAGAGGGTTAAGGACATTAATAAAAAGTTCACAAAATTCAAATGGTAGATATAATTTCATACAATACATTCCCCAAAGCAATCATCACAAAACTCATATGAAAAGAACGAGTTCAGATAATCTTGATTTATCCAGGCAACTCAAGTGACAATATTTAAACGATAAGGAGTCTTGGTAAGTTGGTTAAGGAAATGGGTATTCTCATATACTGTAGTAAGGGGTGAAACTGTTATTTCTGGAAGTTATTTCAGTACAGTTATCTATGCAAATTGAGAAATTTGTAAACATACCTAGTTAATAATTCACACCTAGGAATTTAATGAAGTAATCAGAACAATCTGTAAATATTTGTGATTGATAGAGTAGTTACCAATGAAGACCTCTATCTGAAAGACCTACTCCAGTCCATAGTGGCAAGTTTCAAAGTAGGTAGTATCATATTCCTTATTTAACAGCAGAGGGAACAGAATTAACTTCTCAGACACGTATTCATTTGCTCAGGGTTACCCAATTGTAAGTCATGATGAGCAGGGATTAGAACTCAAGTTCACCTACAGTGTCTGTGTTTTATGCTTTGTAGGAAAAGGAAAGGCTTTCTTTAGAAACATCCATTCCATGTGGTCTCCATTCCCTTTACAAAGCACATGTATGGATATTCTCTGTGTGCCATGTGTTTCTCCAGTAGACCTCCCTCTACTGAATGCAAACCTTTTGCTTCTCCAGCTAAAATATGTGTTTACCAACAGTGTTTCTCCTCATTCATTTATCTGAGGTGTAATTACCATTGTCATTAGGTAATTAAATTAATATTATATAAATAGCAAATCCCATAAGAGTGTGAAGAGAGTTTTTGTTTCTATGGAAGCATACATTTGAGCTGCTAAAACATACTGTTGCTGTGGAATTAAGTGAGAACAAGAGGGTTGCAAAATGTTAAGAATATTTTATTAATCATTTCACAACTAATGCCTTCATGTTTCTTTAGGTTCTTTCTCCACTTAAAACACTAAAAAATAATACTGAAGGAGCGTTGCAGTAGACAGAATATTTACCCCTGAGTGATACCTACATCCTAATCTCCAGAACCTGTTAGATTACCCTGGAATGTTAGATTATCTGACAAAGAGGAATTAAGGTTGCTAATCGTCTACCATAAAGTAAGGAGGTTATCCTGGATTATCCAAGTGGGTGCACTGTTATCAGAAGACCACTAAAAGGAGACGAGGGATATGAAAGAGGAGAGAGTCAAAGAGACATTAAATGAAATATACAAGTTAAGTATGATTCCATGTGAGAAGGACTCAACCTTCTTTTGCTGACTTTAGAGTTGGAGGAAGGAGCCACAGACCAACGAATGAGAACAATTTCTAGTAGCTTGGCAAAGGCAAGGCTATGAATTCACATCTGGAGCGTCACATCTGGAGGTTTAGTACTGCTAAACCTCAATTTTTTTCCCAGTGAGACCCTTGTTAGAGTTCAGACCTACAGTAGAATATGATAATAAATTTGAGTTTTTATGCTACTAAGTTTGTGCTAATTTATTACATTATCATCAAAGAACTGCTAAGGCACGAAACTTTCAATCCTTTAAATGTGATCCTTCAATTGAATGAACCATTCAAATTTTCCACTTTTAATAACTGGCTTTATAACTGGATCTCAGAGACGGGGAAAAGAGTGGAATTCAACATTCCCATGTAAATTACTATTATTGCCGAGAAAGAGAGAGAATAGGTTGTTCAGAAACTGCTGAGGAATTTACAGCATGTGGCCGTTCTAAGGTAGACATTTAGAATCAGATTCACTGTCAGACACCAGGCTTTGCAGCTTAATACATAAAAGTTTGTAGAAGAGTGTCTGGCAAGAAGAGTACCTAGCAAGTCCTCAGTACCTGTTAGCTATTTATTATGACATGACAGTACATCAGAAGTGCAGGGCACTCTAGAACATCTAAATGAAAAGTGTAATTATAGATCAAGGTCAATTATTCAGACTTTTCCACACCTCTGCCTTTTTACATCTCCCACATAGTCCAGTAGGGGCTGGGTCGAGGGGCGGGGGAGGGCTCCTATACAGTCCCTGAGCCTTTTTCTCTTCCTAGTAACTTTTTGTTTAACACTTCCCCATTCTTGTTTGTTTGTTTTTGGCTATGTCCTACCCACATCTTAAGTTTCCACTAGGTTTCTTCCTAGATAATTGCACCTTTAGTGATATTTTCCTTTAACCCTTTTGGAACTGGAGCTGCAATGGTTAGGAGATTGGAGTTAATGCTTTCAAGCATCTGTGTTAGACATTGGCTCTGAAGCAAATGAAAAAATGAGCTCAGGGGGAATGGGGTCAAGTCTCAAAAAGATAGGAGACTACTTAGCTGGCAACTCCAGAGGAATGCGAGTCCCTAAAGTCAGAAAAGGCGTCTTTAGGGCAATGACATTTTAAGAAAAGACTAATTAGCATTAACTTTGTGCCAAGGGAGACAGAAACAAGGACAAAGAAGATGGCTTTTTAAAAATTGTTTTTCTATGTCAATGGAAAAACCTAGAATGGGGTTTATGGGTCTGTTTTCCTCACCAAATTTCTTGAGGACAGAAATGAATAGGACACATGCATACCTGCAGCATCTACCATGATATGGTACCTTATTACAGTTTCAGGGAAAAAAAAGTTTTAATTGTAATTCATTGGATTTTGAAAGTTCTACACATTCAAATGTTTTATGGGTTAAGTATATAATAGGGACCCAGGAACTTACTTTACTAGCTATAAAAAATGAAAGAGAGAGAATAATAAGACAAGCCACAGACTAGGAGAAAATATTTGTAAAAAATTTATCTGATAAATGATCATTATCCAAAATATGCAAGGAAGTTTTAAAACTCAGTAATAAGAAAACAACCAACCTTATTAATAATTGAGCTAATCACTTAAATAGTCACCTCACCAAAAAAAGATATATGGTCAAATAAAGCAGATGAGAAATATGGTCCATATCATATATCATTAGGGAATTTTAAATTATAACAACGTGATATTATTACAAACCTATTAGGATGGCCGAAATCCAGAACCCTTTTAACACCAAATGTGTTGTCTAGCATTTTGAGCATCAGGAATGTTCATTCTTTGCTGGTGGGACTGCAAAATGGTATAGCTACTTTGGAAGGCAGTATGGCAATTTTATTTTATTTTACAAAACTAAGTATACTCTTACCATATGATCCAGAATTATGCTTCTTTGTTTAACTAAATGAGCTGAAAACTTATGTTCACAAAAAACCTATACATGTAAGTTTATAGCAGTTTTGTTCATAGTTGTCAAATCTTAGAAGTAACCAAGATGTCCTTCAGTAAGTGGATGGATAAATGCAGGTATATGTAGACAATGGAATATTATTCAGTACTAAAAAGAAATATCAAACCACAAAAGCATGTGGAAGAAAATTAAGTGAACACGACTAAGTGAAAGAAGTCACTATGAATGGGCCTCCCTGGTGGCGCAAGGGGTTAAGTACCAGCACTATGAAGCTATCTGCAGCCACTGCAGCACGAGTTCGATCCCTGGCCAGGGAGCTTTCACATGGTGCAGTAGACCTCTCCTGCCTCGTCCGCTGCTCCCCTCATCAGTGTACCTCAGTCAGTCTGCCTGTTCTGCTCCCCACTCTGTCTCTGGTGAATCCTCTCACCACCACACACCTCTGACCAACACCAGTTCTTGTATGCAGAAATAAATAAATCTTTTTTTTTTTTAAAAAAGAAGTCAATATGAAACTATATGACTCCAACTCTGATATGCTGTAAAAGGAAAAACTATGGGAAAGGAAAAGTATTAGAAGTTCGCAGGGATGGGGGACATGGGATGAGTAAGTAGATGAATAGAGGATTTTTTAGGGCAGTGAAATAACTGCATAATACAAACTTTGGGTGACAATGAAGTGTCAATGTAGATTCATTTATTCAGATGAACTCAGGTCCAAATCACAGTTCCTTACAATCACATGACCTTGACCTTTTCGAGCCCCTGTTTCCTAATCTGTAAAACTGGGAATACATAGCCTCCCACCTGATAGAGATTTTGTAAAGATTATGAGTGTAAATATTAAATTCATATTAAATATTACTGGCATCACTATAGACTCCATTTTGGGAATGTTGAATTTAAGTGCCAGTGAGATACCCACTGTCTTAGAAAGCAATTGCATATAAGCTTCTGAATTTCAGGAGTGAGATTTGATGGATGATTTTGATTTGAGAGTTATCAACATACACATAGAATTCAAAATCCCAGGAATGAATGATACATTCTAAGGTATGAAGAATCAGAAGTTAACAGCCCCAGAATTCCAGGTTTTCAAGATAGGAATAAAAAGAGAACCAGAAAAAGGGACTGTGAAAATGTCCTGGAAGTTAAGGTACATGGTATTTGAGATGATGGATGGTCAGTTTGGGGGGAATCAGTAACTTTGTGAACTTGCCTCTGCATTCTAGATCCATCATGCATGTGAATAAAATTATGCTTTAGGAAATGACAAATGATTACATATCACAGACCTCTAAGTGTTTCTGACAAAGTCAAATCTCCAAATATCCTATCTGTGAAAGTCAAGAGTCTCTTGAACTTTCAGGACCCCTGATATGATCAGCATGAATTTTGAAACACAAAACTTAGTCATCTTTGTAGGACAGCACTGCTCATGACATCATTGGCAATAAAACTATCCAGGCTTTAAAAATAATTTTAAAATATGGAATTTTTCTTGACTACTGGCTCCTACAACAGTAAAATATACACTCTGAGTTACATAGAGTTGTGGATGGTTTAATTAAAAGCTAGCACTCCATGAATATTATAGAGATAAGAGACCTGCAGCCAAGGGTGAGGTGCCTTATCTGAAAATGCAAACGTAACAAGTGGTAATGTTATCTTCTGGATTGGATTTTTAAATAGAGTAACTGTGATGCCCCATAAAGCGGCACTTTTAATTTGTAAAGTTGAGTTGTAGCCCTCTTCTGCCTCCCTTCATTGAATTTAGTTATAGCTTAGAAACGGGGATATGAAACTTGAAATAAGATGTTTGCCTAACAAACAGATGATTCATACCTATGTGCAAAAAAATGGCAGTCTGCTACAAGCATCCCTGAGTGGCCTGGCCATTTGTTGAAATCTCATGGGTGGACCTAGATTTAATCATAGTCAGAAGAGTAAAGTGTTTCTGTTCTCAAAGTGAATCGCTGGCCTCCATGGGCTAATGTAAATGATGCTGGCGGTAATTCAGTTACAGATAATTGCCATTTGCAGAGCTTTGGGTGGATGGGGTCATTCACTCAGCATTGCCACACTGCATTGATTTCACCTGGTTGAGATCAAAATGTGCTTTAGCCCAAAGTGAAATGAGAAACAGCCCGAATCTCACCTCTTTTGGGCTACTCACCCTGCTTTCCTAAGCTTGCAGTGTTTGAAAGCTGCTCCTTGTGGCCTTTGAAATTGCATTCAAATTCTTCTCTGAAAGTCCTCTGACAGTAACCAATCTCATATGGTGAGGGCAGCTTGAGACTGAAAAAAAGGAACACATAACTGTGATGGGTCTATTGAATATACTAGGCGGCATCTTAAAGTGGAATAATACAATTGGTTTCAAAAGTTACACTTCCTCCCAAAAGTCAGCAGCAAGGGTAAATTGGATGGGAATGCGTAAAAATTGAGTTCCTTGGTTTTCTTTCCGTGACTTGGTACCAGTAAATTTTCCTCAATCTCCTTTTATTTCCTGGTTTGCGCTCCTCTCATTCAGGTACTAGAGTAGAATATAAACAGCTGGTTCATTTGCAATCTATTATAACATTTATAATACTGCCATCCTCATAAAGACAAGGTTTATTTTTAGGGATATTCTATTTCTAGAATCTAACAACTTGGTATTTGACAGATTGTATATCCGGATTTTTAATTTATAATTCATCACAATTTAGTCCACTTGAAACTGACCCCCCAAAAACACAAACATGGGACTTTTTTCTTTGCTTTTAAGAATAACAATTGAAACAACCAATTACTCGAAATGAACTTGCTCCTTTGTCTCGTTGAGGTAAAAATATTATTTTTAGCTAGTTCCTAGGTTTATGTGAGCTGTACATTTTGACTCTGACACTTCCCTACTGGTATTTATACTTCTATTCAGAAACTTGGAAATTGATGAGGTATTGTAAATAGTCTTTCAAGAATTTCTATTTTAGGAACTGTATACCAAAGAGGGAAAGATCAGTTGCTTTCACCTTAATAGGTTTAAACCTCAGTCAAAGGCTGGGGAGATGGTGGGGGAGGTGTTGGTTATCTCTTTTTAACTAATATCATGTTGATACCGGGCAAATGGAGCTTTAAAATTGGCCAAAGGCAGTGCCCAAATTGTTTACCGGTCACTATCGTGGTTTTGCACCTGCGCACAATTGCAAGACAACTCAGGCTTAGGGAACAATAACAATGAGATTTACTTAACAAACAGGAAAAAGCAAAGAATTACTAAAGTCAACATATGGCCTTTTACCTTACTTAAAACAATGTCCAGTCCTTTAAGTCCCAGAACAGTAACAAAGGTGGCGTCTTCCCGCCACTGCTGATGTGAAGCTCCTCTTCCAAAAAACAGGCCACATTTCCAAAATGGCATCTTCCTTCTTTGGCAGACGCCGCAAGAGCCCGAGTGTAGGCCAGGTTCCAAGTCATGAGGACGACACAGAACACAGCTGGAGATGCTCCCGAAACTGCCGTGGTGCCCCAGCGCTGCAACAGGCCAACAACACTGCAAATAGCAACTACAGCGGCCAGAGGGCCCAAAAGACTGCACTCGCGCATTTTAGGAAGGCGCCCGCTTCGGGCCTCTGCCTTCTTCCTTCGGCTTCAGTAAAAACAAAACTGGGAGCAGTTTCCGTTGCTCGGCTACTTGCAAAGCCTCCAAAGTCGCTGACCCCAAAGTCATTAAAAATTCCAAAAATGCTCAGTCTATATCCTGGAGGCTCAAAAACTTCCGGAGTTTGATTTCCAAGCTCTTAATCTTCGTGGCTACATTTTCTGCCGATTCTTTTCCTACATCATGGCGATTGCTTCCTCTAGTCCTTCAGCATCGCAACCGCCTCTTCCATTCCTACATCATGGCGACGGCGTCCTCGAATATATTCCTACATGATGGCAACTGATTCTCCTTCAGACCCTTTTATTTCTTATCAGGAACTCTACCCCAAACTGCAAATTTAGCATTTTCCCTGGGGCTTTCATTCTCATCAGCCAACCCCCTCCAAGGGGCCCCACCTTTACTGGACTTTGGACTCAGCCGGGGTACAATGTCATCTTCTTAATCATGCTGAATCTGAATAAGCCTCTGTGGAAGTTGCAGGGCCAGAATCTATAGCTCT
Source organism: Scalopus aquaticus (assembly GCA_004024925.1). NCBI lineage: Eukaryota > Metazoa > Chordata > Mammalia > Eulipotyphla > Talpidae > Scalopus > Scalopus aquaticus. The sequence continues at coordinate 86,016 of PVIJ01005756.1, read as the reverse complement.
GTCTCTGTGGGGGTTGGGGGAGGGAGGAGTTTATTATTACTGAGCTGACAGGAGAGAGCTCTGGCAGGTTAATTGCTACAGCAGGACTAGCTGGGAGTTTGCTGGTGATATATAGCAACTAAAGGGAGTGAAGGGGATTGACTATGCCTGTTACAGCACAAATATCTTCATGCGCCTCAGGTTTCTCAGAAAGATATGAGAAATAAATGTTCACTGTTCATTTTCTGTCTGCACAATACAAATAGCTTCTGGCTGAACATGGCGACTGCAGCACAGAAACTTAAAAAAAATAGAAGAGGATACATCCAAATTAACATTATTAGAAACATTCCTGCCTGAAAATGCTGAGAGTCAATTTCAATATATTTTGCATTTTAATAAATCGTCAAAGAGATAAATCAGCTGTGTTTGAGGAATGCTTGCTTGACTATGATGTTTTCTTATCATATCTTGTCTTAACTGATAGCATTTAAAATGAAACCTGTGTTAATTGCAGGTGTGGGTAATATAACTGCTAGTTCATGAAGTAAACACATGCTAGTAATGCAGAATTAGAAATTTGTTTAATGTACTTTTTCTAACATTGTCTCCCTGCTCTTTGAGACCCTAATTCCAAAGGAGTAATAATATTATAAATACTTGACAGGCAAAGTAACTTTGTTGCTCAAACTACATAATGGCCACTGTGATTCATTCCCCAGTGGAAAAAAGAATGCAAATACTGTTGTTTATATTTTACACCACAAACAACAAGTTTCAACTCCTGAGACTTCAGGGAGCCTTGGGGAAAAGCAGAATCTCACACTTCTTTTCTATTAAGAAAATAAACTTAACTTTTCAATCTATTAGCTGCTTGCACTGTTTAAAATTACCTAGCTGAAAGAGGAAGTGTGTTTGTTAATATTATTGAGGTTGTATCACATCTCCAGTGCTCACTCAGCACACAGAATGTGCTCATTCACATGTTATTGGATAGATGGATGGATGGACAGAGGGAACGATGGACACACGGGTGGGTGGATGGGTGGACAGATGGCCTGATGAATGGGTGGATAGTCGCACTCCTTTGATCTATGTGCCTTTGAACAGCAAAGATATAGTTCACAACCCCTACCGCCTGTGTGGATATATGTTTAACATATAAAACACATGCTATACACCCATACTCTGCGTTAGTATATGTAGAAAGCACTTGCATATTTCCCTGATGTCTTTTCATTGGATACAATTCATCTCAGCTTTGTATTGTTCTTACTAATTGCATTTTACTCTCTTGTAGGTCATGAGGGTTTTCTGGTTTTTTTTTTGTATCATTATTATTATGTAAAACAAATAAGCCAATCTTTTTCTTGGGAAATAATTTCTTGAATAGTGACAAATGACATCATTTGGCAAATTAAAATTAGCCAGCAAAAAAGGCAATTTAGAGTATTTTATTCACCACTGAGTGTTTCAAGTTTGGAGGTCAGTGAGGTGCCTCTACTTTCTATCAGTGAAGTGGAAAGTCTTACCTTATGAAATTGTCTAGCCAATGTAACACTGGTTCTCCTTAATGCAATTTTTAGGAGGCTTTCTTTCTTAAAATTTGTCATATCATCACCAGTGTGTCAAATAACTAAACATCAACATTTTAATTATGAGGGATTCATAGTTAATTAACTTTATGGATGAATTAATGAGAAACATACTTCTAATGGATAGAAAATATGCCCATTAGTTATTAATCATGGGAAAACTGAAAGGTTTGATACAGTTTGTCATCTGCTAAATAAACTGGACCCTGCTGATAAGTTACCAGAGATAACATGTCTCTTAGTCAAAACAATTTTGGTGCCTAATCATTAGTGGGCAATTATAATTATTACTCAAAAGCCCTTTTCGGGGCCTCCCTGGTGGCATAAGGGGTTAAGTGTCAGCACTATGAAGCTATCCACAGCCACTGCAGCAGCAGTTCGATCCCCAGCAATGGAGATTCCCACATGGTGCAGCAGACCTCTCCTGCCTCACCTGCTGCTCCCATCAGCAGTGTATTTCAATCTGCCTGCCTGCTCCCCACTCTGTCTCTGGTGAGTCCTCTCACCATGCCTACACCCCAGCTCTTGTATGCATAAATAAATCTTTAAGAAAAAAAATCCTCTTTCAAGCCAGAAACATCTTTATGTTTGTACATGTCTCTCTGATGTCACCTCCCCACCCTTAAGATTCCTATTCACTCCCAGAGCAAAGAACTCTCTGTGGCACAGGAAGTGGGAAGTATGATCTCCTACCGCAGCATCTCCTGTTCTTTTTTCAATGACAGAAAACAGGTAATTGCTGATGTCACAGAACTTGAGTCATTTAGAAGGTGAATGTCAAAAACAATGAAAGTGTCTATGTCAGAGGATGCACTTGTGTGTCTTGCTAGATTGTTCTTTTGCTCATTGTTATACCCCCAACATTGTAAAAAGCCACAGTTCCATCGTGCTAGTCCACTGTGTTCCTGCAACGTCTTTTGAAACCTACTAAGTGCACGTGAGGATTCAAGCAGTAATATAGCTGAAAAAGCCCTGAACTTCAGTCACAGGCTTCAACTCAAATCCCTGCTGCTCAGCAAAGTGTTGGTATGTTCTAAGCCTCAGTTTTCTTTTCCATAAAATGGATAGACTAATGTCTTTCTGATAACTTTATAGTGCTACTTGAGCATTACCTGGAATAGAAATGTACATAATGATCATCTGATGGACACCAAGAGCAGCAATAATATATTAGCAATAGACATGGTTTCTTACTAGTGGTGCTAAATTAATATGGAAATATTAAAAAATACATTTTGCAAGATACATTGATCTATAATGTCCACTCTTAACAACTTATTTCATGCTTTTTCTAAAATCTCTTTGTGATTACAGTTTATAGAATTAAATGCCTTGCTTTCATTTATTTTCTAATATTTAGATAAAATTATATATAGTATAAAACAAAATCTCCCTTACTGTTAAGATTCAGGCTTTATTAATTTGTTACCATCTTCCCACATTGGTCTCATACAGCCAAGGGATGAGTCAAATAAAAACCCCATATACAACCAAATTTTATAAACATCATATGTGAAACATGGATTTACTTAATAAACAGGCAGTGATGAATAAACAGGTGATGAATTCTTACAGTAAACTCAAAGGTAAAGAGCCTTTAAAGATTAATCTAATTCCTTCTAATACACTTTTCTAGCGAGATCATGACATGGTACGCAGCCAACCTGGCTTAAAAAAAACATCAGTGATAACTATTTTTTTCTGATAATTTAAAATGCTAGTTGCAAGTGTCAGAGGGATAATTTGCCTGGGTTTGTACTTGAAACCTTACTGCATTAAATTCTGGGGATGTTTTCCCATTTACTGATTTAATTTAATTTAAGTAAGCAATATTTTAAAATATGTACCAAAAGCTAAATGATAACAAAACCTTAAACATTCCTTATCTTACATCTGTCTCATTATAAGAATGCATCTAGCATGTTTTAGGCAATAGTGTTTTATTGAAAGTATACTTGGTATATAGTTGATGAACATAATTTGATGAATTTGGAGATATGTATACCCCCTGAATCCATCACCACCATCAAGGTAATAAATAAATAATGAACTGCATTAGTTTTCTCTTGAACTTTTGTTTGTGTGCTTTTTGTTTTTGTAGTAAAACTTCTTGAAATATAACTGATCCTCTTAAAATTTTTTTTAAAGATTTATTTATTTATACATACAGCTGGGGTGCAGGCCTGAGGTGTGGAGCAGCGAGAGGCTTCACCAGAGACAGAGTGGGGAGCAGAACAGGCAGATCAGAAATACACTGCTGAGGGAAGTAGCGGGCAAGGCAGGAGAGGTCTGCCGCACCATGTGGGATTCTCCCCGGCTGGGCGTCGAACTTGCATCGCTGCCGACAGCTCCACAGCACAGCGCTCAACCGCTATGCCACCAGGGAGGCCCTGATCCTCTTAAAAGTTTAATGTACAATAAAGAATTGTTATCTATAGGCACTATATTTTACAGACGATCTCTAGGATTTATTCAGTTTATTCATTTATTCAGCATAAATGAAACCTTACACCTACTGAATAGCTCCCCATTTCTGTGTCGCCCACAGTCTCTAACAACCACGATTCTACTCTGTTTCTTTGAGTTTGACTATTTTACTTACATTATCTAAATGGAATCCTGGATATCCTTCTCTATCTGGATTATCTCACTCTGCATAATGTCTTCCATATTTATCCAAGTCACATATAACAAGATTTCTTTTCTCTTTTTAAAAGCTAAATAGTATTCCATTTTAATGTATGTACACTTTTTGATAAATAGTTGTTTAAAAGGTGTGCGGTGATCTCTCATGGTGGTTTTGAATTGCATTTCTCTGATGATCAGAAATGTTGAATATCTTTTCATATATCTGTTGGCCATTTGTATGTTTCTTTGAAGAAATATATATTCAAGTCTTTTGTCCATTTTGTAATTGGGTTACTTGGGGCGTTTTTGCTATTAAGCCATAAGAATTCCTTGTGTATTTAGGATGTTAACTCCTTATCAGAAGATGTTTTGCAAATATTTTCTTCTATTCCATGGGTTGTTTTTTCATTTTCTGTATCATTCCCATTTGCTGTACAGTTTTTCAATTTGATATAATCACATCTGTTTATTTTTGCTATTGTTGCTGATACTTTTGTTCATGTCCTAGAAATTACTGTCCCAGAGAGTGACAGGGAATTTGGAGAGCCAAGGAGTTGGGGCCCAATGTTAGCAGATTATGAGTGCCTTTGTGGTGGATGTGTTGTGATAATATATATCTGAAAAGCTGTGAACACTGAGCCTGAATCATGTAAGTGTTGTAAAGTAATGTCATCCCAATAAAAAAAAATTCATACTCTTTTAGTATAAAAAAGATTGGTAAACAATATGATTTTAAAATACTAAGTGTTGGTGAGAATGTGGACTAAAATAAACTCTCATACACTTCTAGCAGGATGTATAAATGTACAATTAATTTAGAAAATGGATTAACATTAACTGTGTCTGAAAATGAATACATTTTCAATAGATTATAACTTACCTCAGTTTGCCTGGTATAATCCCAGTTTATACCTATTTCCCTGGTATCCTGTGAAATTTATCAGTTATCACTTACACAAATGTCCTAGTTGGAACATTAATTTATGGTAACCCTATGTCCAAATTCTACCCTTATTTATTACAGTAGAGAAACTCTGTAAAGTGTGCCCAGATACGTATATGAGCATTTATATCATTATTTCTCATAACATCTCAAACCTGGAAACAACCCAAATATCCAACAATGGCAAAAGAAACAAATATATGTGCTATGTTTCTGCAAGGAAATGCCATGCAGTAGTGAAAAGGAATGAACTGTGGCAAGTTATACATATCAGCATGTATAAACCTTAGAATCACAGTGTTGAGCAAGAGACAAGGCACAAAATAAAACATACAGTGTGGTTCTAATGATACTAAGTGGTTAAAAAACAGGCAAACTAAACTATTTTGCTTTGAAATATATGTAGAGATGATAAGACTGACAATAAAAGTAAAACAATTACTAAAAAAAAATTATACTCTCTACTGCCACTTGGTGGCAGCATACATATATTGCAAGAGTAATTGTTGCAGGATGCCATTTTAATAGAACATTTTAGATTTGGAAGACCATGTAGAAATCAAGTCTCTATATCAAGATCTAGTTAAGCCTTTCAACTTCTATAGTTGTGAAAACTAAGTCCCATATACATGAAATTATTTATCTTCAGTCAAGGAGAGTTAGAGAAAGAATACAAAATAATAAAGATCTTGGCACTTTTAATTTAATACTACTTCTATTATTCTCAAATATTAGCTTAAATTTCAGTGTGACAGATTTGGAATTGAATTCTTGTTTGAATTTACTGGTTGTGTGCCTTTGGTAAGTTACTAAAATACATTGAACCTTGCTTTTCAAATATGTAAAATAGTGAGACTTGACAGATATATAGTATGAGATAGCTTAGCAATGTTCTTAACACTTATAAGTACTTGAAACATTTTGGCTCTCACCCTCTTCAACATTTATCCATTTAACAATAAAAGTGCCTTTCAGCTGTCAAACCACCCTAAAGCTGACAATGTTTTGGCAAGAGATATGGAATTTTTTTTCTTACTGGGGTTCCTTAGATTTGATATTTGAACTGTACCTAAACATCAACTTCTGTTGTTTACATTGTATAAATGAATTTGATAAAAGAGTTTAAAAAAATATGCTATAATTAAGATGTCTGCCTCTCATGAAATACAATTCCACAGTGGTGGCTAGAATCATAAGCAGTATTTTGACAGGGAATCTATATTGGATATGAGTAATCTGTATTCTCATTCTCCTACTAAGAATAATTAGAATCCTTTTCAAATTTGTTTTAATGGGTAATTAATTTCTCCTCACTTATGCAATCTACATAAGAAAAAACCCTCTTGAATTCTTGTTTAAAAGGTTTTTTGAATAAAATATAACTTTCCGCAAAATTCTACAAACTTTTCATAATCAAAATGGATGAGACTTCCCAGTAATTATCATTTCACAATACGTCCATTTTCACTTTCCTCAAATGAACGGGTCTATGCAATTCAAACAGAGCTCCACTATCAATGTATTTTTTGTTTTGTAAGCAAACAATTTGAAGAAAACAGGACAACAAAAGGATCGGGACATTCAGTCATCAAAGTGAATGAATGAGTGGCCTATACTACAAAGTGGATGAAAATTAATTAAAATACTGTGGCACAGAAAGAAGTCAGACACAAATTGTATTGCTAAATAACATAAAAATAAAAACCAAATAACCATGGAGCCTTCCTGAGTAGGGGCAGGAACCAAACAGAGCAGCGAGGCTATTGAAAGGCAGGTCGAAGGTATGTCCAGTACACCTCAGGCTTGCCCGGATAGATCCATTATCAAGAAGAAAATGCAGCCATGCTGGCAGGCCGAAGAGCATGCAGGATTAAAATTTGATCAATTACCACTGGACAAACTTTCCACCAATCAGAACTGCACTGACTGAAAAGCTTACTTGGATAAAGTAGACTGCAATGTGGACAAATAACACCATTTTTGCTTATGTAAATACGTCTCCCTGCCGGAAAACTTGAACACATAGCTCAAGTGCTACGTGGGTTTGTGTCTTCTGGACTGCAGTTCTGAACTTTGAATTAACGTCTGCTGTAATAACTAAGTTGTACTAGACTGCTGTAATCTCAGTTCAAAGTATGTCTCCAGTGATATAAAATGTCCAGAATAGGCAAATTCATAGAAACAGAATTCCCAGGGATTTGGGGTGGGAGCAAATAGGGAGTGACTGCTTAAGAGGAGGGGAGCTTCCTTTTGGGGTGTTACAGATATTCTGGAACCAAAGAGTTGTGATAGTACTAAATCCACTGAATTGCACATGTAAAATGATCAAAATGTAAATTTTATAAAGAATGAACTCAGGAATGACTTTTTGGGAAAATAAGGTAACCTGGTCAAAAAAAAGACAACTTTACTATCCAATTTTTTTTCATCTTTCCAGTGCATGACTCCTCAGCAAAGAGTAGCCTGAACCTGCTCCTGGTCTTCATTCAGCATGGTGTTGGCAAAATTAAAGTAAGCTCCTACTTAGCACATCTATGATACCCATTTGGTTAATTTTCTACCAAGTCATGTGGACATTTCAATTTACAGTTCCTTCTACTTCAATAGTTTCCTCACAGCTGGTTCACACACATAAACGACAGGATTCTTTAATTCAATAGACCCCTCCATGCTGGGTGGGACCCATCCCATGGAAAGAAAGGAAAGATGGGAAAACCTCCAATTGGTGGACATGGAACAAAATGGATACAGAAGGCTGCTCTTTTGTCAATTGGAAACTTTTATCTTTCTTTTCCTTTTCTTTTTTATCTTTCCCACTCACATTTCTTCTCTTTCAAACAAAAAGATACTAATTGGATGCATTGTTTTAGCTTTTTTTTTTTTTTTTTTTTGTGAAAAGCTATTGTTTCAGTTTCCTGGTGTTTCAGTGAAGGTTATTTTTAACTGCCCAAGGAGCTTTGATGGTTGATACAGGGCTCTCTTGGGAATGTAATTTGTTCAGTTTTAAGAATAAAAGCTTTTTGCTTGAATTGGCTTTTACTGGGTGCTTCAAGCTGTCTCTTGGCTCTGACTGGAGACTGAATAGCACCACATTTCTTTGAGGTTCTAATAAATAAAGGATCCCATTTCCTCCTTTGGACTTTTATGGAATTTTGCTATCCCCTCTAATAGCCAGATGTGGATTCCAGGAAGATGACACATAAATAAACATAAATATTATGATAATTTTAGAATTTGCTTTGGCCTCCCAACTGGTCCTATTCTACTTCTTATAATAGATGGCTTCAGAAGGCATTAGCTATATATACTATACATTTATTTTAAAAAATCATTAAAATTATTATATAAAATGTGTAAGTTTTATATATGTACACACACATATTTGTAACTGGAGCAAGGAAGAATATTTTAAAAAGCTTGATAAACTCTTAAAAATATTTTAAATACATGCAATTGAAATAAAGCTAAAAACTCAATGGTTATTTAAAACAGCAGATTAAATGTGGGAGAAATAAAATGAAATGATGCTGTTTTAGGCAAAATGCAGATCAGATTTTCCTGTCATATATAGATTGGTTTTGGATGGGGGCGGGGGGTAGGAGGTATATATACATAGTGGACTACTACTCAGCAATCAAAAAAGATAAACTCATGCCATTTGTGGTATTTTGGTATTAATGTAATGTATCATCAAATATACTTGGGAGGACTACTTTTTGTATTTTTAATAACAATCTAAGCAAGGTGGTCATTAGTTCTTTAATAGTTTGATAGAATTCATTTGTAAATCCATCTAGCCCTAGGCATTTGGTTTTTTTTTTATTACTGTTGCATGTTGATAAGCTTGTTCATCTGTCCAGCTGTTTCTTCTTGCATTAGTCTTGATAGGTTATATTGATCTAGAATTTGTTCATTTCTTCAAGGTTGTAGAATTTACTGGCATATTGTTTATATTAACCTCCTATGATCTTTTGTATTTCTCTACTTTCTGTGGTGATTTCTCTTTCATTTGTGATTATCTTATTAATATTTTCTCTCATTAAAAAAAAAAATCTGTTAGCCTTGCTAGAGGCTCATCGCTCATCTATTTTAACTTTTTGAAGAATCAGCTCCTAGGTTTCATTGATTTTTTTTTGGATATTCTTTTTTATTGCTATTTCATTAATTTCCATTCTTATTTTTATTATTTCCTCCTTAATTTTGGGTCTTCTTTGTTCCTCTTTTTTGAGTAGTTTTAGATGTAATATTAAAGTAGTTTATTTGGGACTTTTTTTGCTTTTTAATGGGAGCCTATATTATAATTACCTTCTCCCTTAAGACCACTTTTGTTGCATCTGCATTTCTGTTTTTAATTCTTCTATCATCCAATTGCTATTAAACAGCACGTTGTTTAACTTTTGTGTATTAATGTTTTTCCTGGTTTTGGTTGCTATTTGTTTGTATAACTGTCTTCCAACCATTAACTTTAAGGCTATGTTTGCCTTTGTTGGTAAGGTGAGATCCTTGTAAACAACAGAAGGTTAGAATTTGTTTTGAAATCCATTCAAGTACTCTCCAATTTGACTTGTGAGTTCAGGTCACTTATTTGTTAAGGTGTTTATTGAGATTATGTGCTTACTGCTATTTTGTTATGCTTTTGTTTTTTGTTTGGTTTGGTTTGTCTTTTTCAGTTTTTAAGGACTTCCTATTATATTTTGTTGGAGGGTTCTACTTTGGTTAGAATATGACGAGCAATTTGTATACCTAATGGATTCTCTGGTCTCTGTCTGGTTCTCGTGGTCAATATTGTTTCTTTGCTTCTCTTACTCCATGTTAAGTAATTTGGGTGTCTATTACCTCAATATTCTTGTTCTGTATTTTTCTAATAACCCCTTTGGTAATTCTTTCATATACTACTTGGTGCTGATAAATTCTTTTACTGTTTGCTTCTCAGTGAAGATCCTTACTCTTCTTTCTATCTTGACTGTTAATCTTGCAGGGTAAAGGATTCTGGACTGGAAGTCTTTTTGTAAAGAATTGAAGAGGATTATATTAAGAGAAATAAGTCAGAAATAGAAAGACATATATACCAAATGATGTCACTCATTTGTGGAAGATAAAGGAAGAAAACAAAGACACAGACAAAACCAAACAAAAAAATAAAATAAAACACTTGCATGCTCACTACAGAACTGAGGTTACAGAATTGGAGGGAAAGTGGAAGAAAAACGTGGAGGGGCTCATTGGATTGTGGTGGATTACTAAATACTTTAGTGGTGGGCATAGTATACATTTGAAGAGGTGTCAGCCTTAACTCCTAAAACATTGTGTTGTAAACCATTACCTCAATTAAAAAAAAAACTTAAAAAGAAATATAAAATAATAAAAAAGACAAAATATCACCTTTTTCATTAGTAACATGAGTTTTCTACAGTATTGAGTAGAAAATATCTGTTGATAAATATTAAGGACTTTTAATAACAAACTGTTCTCAGACAAGAGAAATGTAATGAGACTTTGCTAATGTTTTCAGCTTTTTAAATATTAAAGTTTTGTAAAATTTTAGCATTATACCTAATATTGGTTAATTTTTAGTGGCTTCAGAAGATCAAATGTAAATTGTCTTCTCTTATTTTTATCAAAACTGATAGCCATAATATTTTCCACATTCACTACATGAATGATGAGAAAACCTAGTTATGTCCAGTCATTTCCAAATGGACAGAAAATGAAATAAATAAAATAAAGGAAAAAGTTTGGACTGCTAATTTCCTTTTATTCTAATGCAAATGTATAGGCAATTTACTTCCTTGATTAGGAGAAATGTGATGAATAGAGCAGTATTATGAATTAAGCAGCTATACTGAGAGGCCCCACATCTCCAAATTATCCTTACATCTCTTGTCAGTGTTGTTAACAGACACTGTTATTTTACTAATCCTCATGATGCAAAGATTTCCTTTTTTTTTTTTTCTATGTTTCAGGGCACAGCAGGTGAGAGAGTGGATTTGTTAAGCTGGGTGGGTTTATCCTTCTTTTATGTGTTCATTCAATTTTATGTTCATTTTCTTATTGTACACATATGGCAATAGAAGCTGCTAGAGCAATCATTGTTATACTGCAGAACAAAAATGCACAGAAGCAGATGTCTTATTTCTGAGTTTTTTCCTCCAGGATTATTATGATTAAAGATCTTTCCCCTTTTCCCCCTTTGAAGAGGAGCAGGGGCTGCTTGCTGGAGTTTTTTTTAATGACTTGGGGAAAGACTCAAATACCCCCCATTCGGGCAATCCTCCACAGGGACAAATCACATATGAACATTATGGATTTATTTTGTTTTTCTATCCTTACAAAGGTACTGTTATGCCCATTAGAATTTTTAAAATATGCTGTCAAATTTCAAGATTGCATGGATGAAGAAATTCACCAAAGTGATAATGTATCACATTTGTTATAGTTGTGTTAACTATATTGAAAAGGCAAAACACTGCAACTGTTTTCAAAGAAAATAATTATGTTGGCAAACCCCAAACTGTACAACAAAGATGGGTCATAGGAAAAGAAGATTTAATCACATTGGGCAAGAGGTTAGCTTCTATTTCAGCCACATGGTGCTTCAAAAATTGAACATCACGAATAAAATAGGAAAAAAGAGTCTAAAGAAGTGAAAACACACAAAGAAGTTTTAGGATATCTTTTTTTTTCCCCAAGAAAAGTTGGTTATTTCAATAAGATAGGAAAACTACATTTCCTTCCTTCCTTCCTTCCTTCCTTCCTTCCTTCCTTCCTTCCTTCCTTCCTTCCTTCCTTCCTCCCTCCCTCCCTCCCTCCCTCCCTCCCTTTCTCCCTCCCTCCCTTTTTCTCTTTTACATTTCTGTTTTGGATATTTGACCAATAAGCTGAGATGACTAAAAATACCTCCTTTGAGCATCAAACATTTTGAAAGACATTTCCCCTTCCCTAAGGGCTATTTGTCTCTTGAAGGCATTGTCTACATTAGTTATCAAAAGGCAAGCATTTGTCCTTGCTCTAAATGCTGACATCTCCTGATAAGAGGGAAGCTGGAAAGGAGAGGAATTGAAGGTCAATATGTTTATTTTGCTCTCAAGTACTTGATGTATATGTGTGTGTGTTGGGGATGGGGAGTGGGCTTTAGAGTGGGCTCTGTGTGTGGGGGGGGTTGAATGCTTTGTGATGCACTCTACTTAAGGGTTGTAAAATTTAGAACTGCATTATAGCAAGCATTGCCATTAAAGAGGAAAGCAGACCTCAATTGCAAAAGCTTCTAGCTAAACACATAGGACAATAAGTAAATGATACACATTATTGCATTCACCCCTTCTCTGTCCCTTGTTTAAGTTATTTAGAAATTTCAATCCATTTCAGAGAAATAACACAACTGTCAGTCATTTTCCTGGGTGTAAAACTTCTAGGGGAAAGAAAACAGAATACACTTAGCAACAGGGCTAAAGCAATAGCCCATGTGTCTTGGATTTATAGCTGATCACTAGTTGGATTGAAGCCAAGAGGCAGTTTGCAGATTTACTTCACATTAGGATCACCTGGGCAAGCTCTGAATAATTCCCATGCCTAGGTCCCTGTTTCGACCTATTCAATAAAAATCTCTGGGGGTGGAAAACAGAAGCCAGTATTTTAAAATGATAAGTAGATAAATAAATAAATAGATAGTTCAAATGAGAAGCAAAGTTTGAAAACCCGTCCAATAGGGGGACACATTTACACAAATGAAGTAGGAGTACTTCATAGGGAAAACTTAGTTTTTGCAGGAACTGTGTAGATTTCTTAGGATTTTCTCCATTTAGATAATCATCATCTGCAGATACAGATAGTTCTATTTTTTCATATTCATTTTCTTACTTTTTATATTCTAAATAAAATTAAAAAAAATTGGCTTTTAAATTTATGTACTTATTTATTTTTCTTTATATATCTGACTTGAATCTTCAGTAATATGTTGAATAAGAGTGGTGAGAGCAGACACTATTGTTTTGTTCCTCATCTTACAGAAAAAGCAATCATTAATTGTTGATCGTAATGTTAGGATAGGTTATTTGTAGACCATCTTTATAAGCCTAATGTTCCTCTCTTTTTCTAATTTGCTTAGTTTTTTTTTTTTCTTGTCTTTAATCATGAGTGGGATTGGGTTTTGCCAAATGCTTTTTCTATTCTACATGATATAATTACATGATTTTTCTCTTTAGCCTATTGATATGATAGAAGATCTTAGGGATAAAGAATGTCATTGTACAAGGATAACAGAATCCACTTAATCCACCTAGATGATAAAATGACACTAAATGTATATGTACTAAACAATGAACTTCAAAACACATGAAGCAAACACTAGGGAACTGAAAGGAAGAATTAAAAAATCCCCAATTATTATTTGAGACTTAAAGTAATTGACAGAATTACTAGTCAAAAGTTAACAAGGATATAGATGAACTGAACAAGATAATCAACCAATAGGAATTAATCAACATGTATGGTATACAGACTATTCAACAAGAGAAGGATACAAATTGATTTCAAGTTTTTATAGAATACTTACCCATAGAATGCTTACTGGATTTAAAAAATACATTAGCAGATTTATGGGAACTGAAATCATACATAATATATTCCCTAAACCAAACTGGAATCTAACTGGAATTCAATATTGAAAGATGATAGGAAAATCTCCAAGTACATGGAAACTAAATAGTATATATCCAAATAGTCCATGGGTCAAAAAGGAAGTCTCAAGGAAAATTTTTAATGCAAATAACAAAAGAAAATGAAAATGTAGCTTATTAAAATTTTCAGAATACAGTTAAAGTAATAGTGCAAGGGAAGTTTATAGCATCAAATTAGAAATAGGAAATATCCTTAACACAATAATTTAATTTCCTATATGAAGATACTAGAAAGACAAGAGCAAAATAAACTCAAAGGGAATAGAAAGAAGGGAAAGATAAAAAACAGAAAGCAATAAAATTAAAAACAGGAAAACCATAGGGAGTAATAAATGATACTCTGATTCTGGTTCTCTTAAATAATATAACCAATAAAATCCTGGCAAAATTTGCCAAGATAAAAAGAGAGAAAACACAAATCACAAATGTCAGAAATGTAGCCAGGAATACCATGGTATACTCTGCAGGAAATAAGGGACACGTTACTATGAATAAGTTTACACTATAAATTTAAAAGAAATGGACTAATTTTTCTAATCTGTAAAGTACCAAAACTCAGCCAGGATGAAACAGATAAACTGAATTTTTCCATAACTATTAAAAACACTGACTTTTTCATTTAAAAACTCCCAAAAGAAATATTAAGGCTTTGATGTTATCACTTTTACCAAAGATTTAAGGAGTTGACATACATTTTACATAATTTTCATAAGAAACAGAGATAGAGAGAACACTTCCTAATTTGCTTTATGAGGCTCATATTATCTTGGTACCAAAACTAGACAGATTGTATAGAAAGAAGAAAACTATAGACTGATATTTCTCATAAACTTAGCTGTAAAAATTCTTAAACAAATATTAGCAAATTAAATCCAGAAATGTATAAAAAGAATAATAGACCATGTCCAAGTGGGGTTTATTCCAGTTATTCTAAGTTGGTTCAATATTTGAAAATCAAACAATGTAATCTACCATATCAATAGGCTAAAGAGGAAAAATCATGTGATCATATTATGTAGAATAGAAAAAGCATTTGGCAAAATCCAATCCCACTCATGATTAAAGACAAGAAAAAAACTAAGCAAAGTAAGAAAAGAGAGGAACATTAAGCTCATAAAGATGATCTACAAACAACCTATTCCTAACATTACACTCAGCGATTAAATACCGCTTTTTCTGTATGGCGTGGTTGCAGTGGATCAGCAACCTTGGGTGTAGACCTACTACTGTCATCACTTTGTATTAGGCTGTTTTGCCCCATATATGGAATGGGAACCCATTAAAGCTGCTGCTGCTGTCAAGGCTAAACTTCATTTTAGAAGTGCTTGGATCTAAATACATAGCCTGACTCTTGTAGAACCACTGTATTCATTCCTATTGCTGTCATGGAAACTACCATAAATTTAGTGACAAAAGAACACACATTTATTACTTCACAAGTCTGAGAGGGGTCTCAATTGACTCAAGTAAAGGTGTTGACAGGGTTGTACTCCTTTCTGGAGAATCTAGGAGTATACTGTGTATAGATTACTGTTTAATGTTCTCTCTCTCTCTCTCTTATTTCTATGTTACTACAGTTGAAAATGGCTCTCTGCATTTAAGCATAAGGTTTGTTCCATGAGATAATCTTGGATAATCTATCTCAAGTCTATAATTTTAGTCATATCTTCAAAGTCCTTTTTATGTCACGTAAGGCAGCAGTCATAGGTTCTGGAGATTTGGCTGAGGATACCTTTAGGGGTCATTATTCAGAGAACCAACCCTTTGATAAGTGACCTTGAGAAAATCATGAAATTTTTCTAGACTTGTTTGTATTATAAAAATAAAGTAGTCTTTATGAAAGTAGCTACTAGAGAAATTAGGTATTTTTCTTTACAATTTACATTCTCAAAATTCATTCACTTGAACAATTACCTTCTTTGAAACAGAACTAAGGAATTTCAGGACTCAGAGCTATGAGGGTGAATGATCTGAGTGACAATTAGCTAAGCACGGTGTAAAACATTTTATTTCTTTTCTAATACTTTATCTAGTACTTTTTTTTTCCTTTCTATTATTTTTTTCTATCCTGTTAAATTAACAAGCCTTTGTACAGCTCCAGCCAGTAGAGTCAAGAGCATATTTTAATGCTTAACCCAAAATTTAAATTCTTTCTACATCTCCACCATGTACCCAGAATTGGATATGTTGGTGGTTCTCACCCTGGTTACATATTTTAATCAAATGGGGAGATTTCAAAAACTGATGATGTTAAATTTCCACGTATTATAGATATTTGGATAGGGATATTTGGATGTGGTTATTTGGATAGTGGATATTTCTCATCCGGGAGTGAGAAATTCTGGCTTGTTGCTTCTAGAGCCAAATCATTGTCTACACTGAGTCAAATCATTTGAGTGATTATCTGTAAAAAGGATTTTTTCTGTCATGATTAATGTTCTTCCTTTACAAATAGGCTTGATGTGGGTGAAAGTCAATTGGTAGGTGCTGCTGTCTCTTATGCCTGGTGTAGTAATTTCTGACCTTTGCTTCTCCGGACCTTTGTGCAGTGGTTTTGAGCTTTGTTAGTTTTCTTACGAGTTTGTATTAAATTGCGTCCATAAAGTGTAGATTGAATTCCTCAGGGAAAGGTGATGGCTACATTAGTGTATTATTACATAAAAAATATGTTGTTTACTTTTCCCTTCTTTTTGTCCAGTTTTATGCTGAAAATAAAGAACATGTTATCCAAAATGACAAATGTGCATCTGGTGGAAAACACTAATGTAAGGGATGAAAATTCCTGATGATTGTTTCTGTCAACCTGAATATACCCTGAGCTTCGTTAGTAAACAGACAATTCTCAGATCTATCCTTGGAACAGATCATATAATCAGTCTTTGTGTTCATTTCTCATTCTGTTCTTTAGAGGCAGAGCAAATTAGAATAATTGGCTGGTAGAGAAAAAGCACAGAGAACTTTCCTTTATTTTTTTGATGTATCCTTTAATAGGGGTTAGAAATGAGATTGGAAGTATGGATGTGAAACTCAGAAGAGCAATGAGGAAAGAATATTGCTTCTTTAAAAATATTCATTCAGTATTGCCCCAGAAAAAGGACAGAAGAAATATGAAACTGAAGAGACTATAAAAAAAATAATGTGATTTTCTTGGGTGTGTTAACAATGCGAGTGTGGAATTAGTAAGAATCTGGAACAATCCTTTTTCACCAAGGACTCAGGAGCAAATGAAACCATAAATACTCCCCATTCTTGGAAAACCTTTTGGAGTAGAAATCACAGAAGGGTAACGGCAATGCATCAGGACAGAGGTGTTCAGAGCAAAGGGATGGAAAGAGAACAAAGGGAGAGTGGATATTTTTAGAGCTGTCATTTTGAAATTTACCTGCTTCTGCTTCAGTGCTGCTTTGCCACCTTATGGTCCAGTAGAAATCCTCAGAGCAGGAGGAGCCGTATTTTAAAATAATAGGATTAGAGCAAGTGACTTTAATCAAGGTCTTCTTAGTTCAAGAGCAAGGAGGGGAGTGTGTTGAGTGGGATCACAAGAAGTTGTTCACTAGGCAAATTTCTTCTAAACCTCACTAACTAGGAGAAATTGACCGTTGGATTATGTCCCTTGAAGGAGAGTAAAACTATTGAAAGCAAAGTGATAAAGAGCATAAAGCCTGTGTAGGAAACAACCTGCAGCATTTTGGCCATCGGCTGATGATAATAGTATTGGCTGTAATTTATGAATCCTGATCATTCACAATGAAGGTACTTCCTTGGGTAATAAGTTCCAGGAAAGGCAGAACTGATTGTCATCTTAGAGTCCAGTACATTATTGGCATAGAGTAGACTTAATAATGAATATTTGTGGATTGTCCAAATAAGTGGGTGTGTGTGATTCATGTCCTATTTGCTGGCCCAATGCTGCAGATTTTCAGTGTCAAATTGTGAAAGTATTTATGATGTGGCTTGGCACTGTTCCCATCTTGTGGATGAAGATACTATTTCATAGGTCTTTATATTGACATCTCAAAGGCCTCACAGGAACTATTTAGCAAGAAAATAAAATTAGATTCTTAATCATTTCTAATTTATAAGCTGGCCAGTGCATTGGTAGTTTGACCTATCCTCTGATAATGATCGTGAAGGCATGATCAGAGTGAGTATGAATTTTGGAGTCACAATGTTCCTCAGTATTTATTGTTTTGAATTAATGACAAAAAACCCAAACTCCAGATGCAATGTGGCATTTCTTGATTTAACATGAAATCTGAGAAGCATAGAGGTTATCTGAAGTCTGCAATGGTAAAATTCCTTTTGCTATCGAAATTATTGTCTTTAACTAAAAATTCTACATCAACAATGCTGGTTTTTTTTTTTTTTTTTTCAGGATATTCTGGTTAATTTCCTGTTCTCTCTAAGGAAGTGGTGGGGGTGGCTGGTTTGAGACAAAGTGGAGCTTCCAAAGGTGAAAAGTATTACTTTGTTCTAATTTCCGGCTACCCAAGGATGAGAGAGGCTCAGGACATTACAGTCAGTATATTATGTGCAGCAAGTTATATTGTGGTTTGTTTGTGAAATTTTATAGGTTTATTTTCTATGTGAGTTTGTGTGCTCTTTTTGAGTTTTGATAAATGTTTTGTAACTTTGGAACACTTAGAGTTCCATGCTGTGTTTTGATAGTCCTTTCTATTAGGATAGAGATATCCTGCTTAGTTCTTGGCACTATAAAGTAATGGTGGTGTAGAAAGTCTTTGTGTACTAATACATGACACAAGAGCTACCAAGGACAAGGAAAGGAATATTTTAAACACTGGATAACAGAAATTATGTTAAAAAATAAGGAATCTTTCTGAAATTAACCTTACTGTTTTTATTTAAGTTACTGAAGCATATGTTAATATTTTAGGGTAACCTGAATGTGCTTTTCCTATAAATATATATAAAGGAGTCCATACTTACATTTTCCTTCCTTCCTTGCATCCTACCTTCCTTTATTCCTTTCTTTTGTTGGTTCATCCAACTTCTTTTAATAGCCCACACCTCACCTGCATTTGTTGAAGCCATTAGTTAGGAAGATTGGAAACAGTGTGAAAGGTTTATACAAATTTTGCTGTCAAGAATGCATGCTGACCTACTGCCATATTAAAGAAAGGTCTGAATTTATCCACAATAATTCTTTCTCTGAATCTTTGAATAAGGACCATAGAAACTGGGCCACAATATTCTGATAAGCACGTAGACTTCCTCTCTACATTTTGGCTATTTTAATATGTCAGAAGCATTTACGAACTTGTTAACTCTCTTCTCCTTCCTCCCATTACTCTCCACAGCTTGAGTCCTCAGAAAGAGACCTCAGAATTTTCGACGAAACTACCACCTTATGATGAAAGCAACTGAGGCCTAAGGTGAGGTGCACATTAGGGAAAGGGATTGAAGATCAGGTTTCAAGATAAGAGACTCAATCTGGGGGCCTCCCTGGTGGCGCATCGGGTTAAGTCTCAGCACTATGAAGCTGTCTGCAGCCACTGCAGGATGAGTGTGATCCCCAGCCAGGGAGCTTCCCACATGGCACAGCAGACCTCTCCTGCCTCACCTGCTGCTCCCCTCAGCAGTGTATTTCAGTAGATCTGCCTTTTCTGCTCCCCACTCTGTCGCTGGTAAATCCTCTCACCCTTCCCACACCTCTTACCTACACCCCAGATATGGTATGCATACATAAATAAATCTTTAAAAAAAAAAAAAGAAAGAGAGACTCCATCTAAATGGTTCAGAAACAGGTCTCTCATGTTCTGAGAAGGCTTGCATTTGGCCGCTGGGACAGGATTTTAGACAAACAGTGGGCACGGTGGGGCCCTGACCCTCTGCAGGAGGCAGATAAGACCACCCCATCTTTGGACAGTGCTTTAAACTAGGAACAGAAGCAATGCATTGTGGTCAGCCCGAGGAAACAGGCCAACCTAATTCTGTATCTCAGATACTTTCTGAGAAAGAGCTTGGACAGGGGCAAGTTCAGTGCAACTTCTTTAAATCATTGCCCTAATAAATAAATAAATAATAAATAAATTTAGAGGTGGAGCTGTTAAAATGCTCCAAGCAATTCCATTATCTTTATCTTACTCTATACTTAATTCCAACAGTTCTGTGATAATTATTTAATAAATAGATAAGATCCCAAAGTGTATGGATAGCTATGTATTAGAGGATAAGGGTAGGAGAAGTGGAGGAGTCTGGAATACGATGCCAAGAATAGAGATCTTGGTAAATGAGAAGTGAGCTACTACAAATGGAGAAAAATTCAATAGGAAATTAGTTTCTGACACCATATCCTATACTTTTCATGTCTAAAAGTTGGTTTCTAATTCTATTTTGACAGTGGATCTCAGTATGATGAATTTTATTTTATGGCAATACTATTTCTCCTATGGACATACTGTGAAGTTTGTGTGGAAGTAAGCAAGGTAGAGTTTGATTTGCATGTAACTACAAACTACATTTTGGGAACAATCTGGGATAGAAGAAAAAGGGAAAGAAGAACAAGGAAGAAAGACAGTTAATGATGGTGGAGTCTTTCACTTGTATTTATTGTGTCTTTTATTGCAACTAAATATAGAAATTCATTTATACTTACTGATTTTTTTGAATAATGATTTGTTTTCCTTCTTTTCTTTTGCTCTCCCATCAATTATTCCTGCCAGCCTTGTGCCACCTTCAGTTTTAATAAGCATGCCTTTCTTGTTTCCATCTGCATTAGTAATACAAATGTTGATTGAAATGATGACCCTGAGTAATCAAGGAAACATTAAATATGTTAATGGATACATTTCTTAATTTTAGAAAAATTTACTAAAAGGGATGTTTAAAATATCCCTTTCTTAAATTTGTAGTTAAAAACAATTCTCCCTATGTGCAATACCTCTTTGCCTAATCATGGCATGTAAATGAAGAATTCCTATATATTGGTGAATACACACTAATCTGTGTGTTTTTCTGCGGCCTGAGTAGCCTGAGGGTGACGGTTCACTTTGTGGGTCATGGTCTCCCTTTGTTTTCATTAAAGCTGCAGTTTCTATTGTGATTCAATTGGTCTTTCTCATAACATCAGAGATGAATTTCTAGAACTCTACTGCACTACACAATTGATGTGAATTAAGGATCCAGGTTGATCAGACTATACGATTATTTTCACTTTTTATATACTATTTCAGCCAATACCTCAAGGCCTGTGATAAGTTAATTTAAAATAAACACAGGTATGATCTAAATACACTAGTTATTAGAGGTATGGTTTGGACTAGGTATTTCTCCCTTATTAGTGACATACATAAAAACATGTTTTTGTTTCCTGGCTGATTTATCTGATGTTTGACAGTAGCAATAAATATTAAATTTTGCCTGATATCTAAAAATAGGATTTGAATTAACAATGGATACTGTGCTATGTATAGAGATGGTAATATGAATATGGTTTCTAACTTCAAAGAACAAGTAACTGAGAAGAAACAGTCACATATATAGGAATTATGGCAATTACATTGGTTTACTAAGATATTTACGGAATGGGAAAAGTGCTAGTAAGACTTGAACAGCCAAATCAGTATCAGAAAAAAATGCACAGGATTTAAAGGTTATTTTAATATCTTTTGCAGCTACATGTAGGAAATAACATAGTATTAAAAAGGTGCTGGTTTTACTTAAGCAATTTAGCATTTTAACATTCCGAACATTCTCAGAATGAAATTAAATCCAGAGGGAGGTTCCTCTTCATCTCCTGAAGTGGTCTTTGTTCATCCACAATATTCCCCATTACCAGGAAACTCCCATATTATTTAAGTTTCATTAAGCAAAGCCAATTTTAAGAATGCGTTTACAAACCAACATAAGTTTTGAAAAATAAGTTGAGGTGAAGCAAAAATTATTTTCTGCTCTCTAAAGGGCAAAAATATTTAGGTTGAGTTAATGAATGGTAGAGTTTTAGAGTTCAGTGCCCTTAAAAAATTACCAGATGTGTCCTGTCAAATGAGGTGGACACTAGCCATATGGGACTATTTATATTTAAATGAACTCTAAAATACAACTAAAAAAATTCAATTCCTCGGTTGCACTAGGCACATTGTAAAGGTGTTTATTAGCCACATGTGGCAAGTGGATACCACGTTAGACACAACAGAAATAGAACATTTCCATTATCACAGCAAATTTTATTGGGGAGAATTAATTATATGCCTAGATATTAACAGAAAAGGTAACTGAGGCTTTAGGACATATCACTTCCTCAACAGCACAGCTTTTTTTTTTTTTTTTAAGAAACAGAGAATGACACAAAGGCAATCATAACAGAGATGTTAAACCTAATAACTTCCAGAACAGCCAGAGTTGGGTTTAGTAGTGTGCACCTAGGTGTTAACAGGGTTGAAGCTCCTCATGGCTGGCAAGCTGTACCTATTAGAATTTGGACTTTAAAATTTTTATGCAATGCATTTTATAACAGAAAATATTTCAATGAATAGCTGCCAGTTCCATATTGTCAGCCACTGCTGTGCTTCCAAATTATGTTTATCACTTTCATATAAGGGCACCACTCTGAAATGTGATGGCTTATCTGACCCCAGAGAAATCAAGAAATCTTGTGGGGGTTATGGCTATCTTTGAGAAGGTTGATTTTTAAATGCAGCATGCAGACTGGCCCAGCTTTAAAAGGGATTCCTGCTATCACACAATCAAAATGTGAAATCTTTTCTCACCTTGCTAAAGTCAAAGATAGTCCCTGCATTTTCATTATTTTGTTGAAATCCAAATATTATTTTTTCCATTCTCTAACTTGTTTTCATCACAGTGTGATCAACTATTGCCAAGGAAGGAAAGGTTAGATTTATCAATCAAAGTTTGCTATAGGCCCTCTAAATAATTGAACCTTCAGGAGAAACAATCCTCATGTATTCTTTTTCTGTTGTTTCAATATCTTCATAAAAAGTCATTTCAATATGTTTGGTCCTGTAGCAGAGGTTCTGTGAGGTGCTTATCTTCCTCAGAGGTCCAGAAAGCCTCCGAGTCAGATAAAGATGGGTAATGAGAGAGGGTGAAGGAGAATGGGGAGTCTCTTAATACTCATAAAAGGACACTATTCTAAAACCCCTTTAAATTGGGGGCAGGGATGCACAAATACCCATACTCAACCTAGAAGAAAATTGAACAAAGAGACGAATACTGTGAATTCACGTGATCAACTTTCCTTCTAGAAATAAAAAATTCCTTCATTTATTCTCCCTACCTTCCTGTCTCAGAAAAGAATTGGGAAAGTTGGCAAGGTTGGCTATGTAAGGTTCCCACAAATATTATGTTTAACTTTTTGGATTAATCAGGTATCTTTAAAATTCCATTTTCCTCATATTATCTTGTTATTTTTAGTCATTGCACATCCACCATGACTTATTAGCACTTTTACTTTTTTTTTTGTATCCAAAAGGACAGGATTGTTATACAAAAAAAGAAAAGGATAAGAAGCACTTGCACAGACACAAGCAGGCAGGAAGAACTGCCCCTGAAAGAGACAGATTTGTTCACAAGACACCTGCATGAACACAGGTGGGCAGGAAGAGCTGCCAGTGCTTTCATTTCTTCTCAGGCAACGCTGGGACCATATATTTTTTTAACTTTTTTTTACCCCTCCATTTGTTTTCATACATTCTAATTTTTCTTATATTTTATTATTACTCTTTAGTGTAGTTGAAATTCACCTGCCTGATAACATTTGTATTCTTGCTTTATAAAATGTCTTTATTTTAATCTGATCATTTTCCTTTGGTCTACAGATCACTCCTTACAATTTTACTCAATCTGTTGTGATGAAAACATATTCTCTAAATTTTTTTGAAAGATTTTTTTTATTTCTGCATACAAGCTGGGGTACAGGCCAGAGGTGTGGGGAGGTGAGAGGGTTCACCAGAGACAGAGCAGGGAGCAGAACAGGCAGATAGATCAAAATACACTGGTGAGGGGAGCAGCAGGCGAGGTAGGAGAGGTCTGCCACACCATGTGGGAATTTCCCGGGCAAGGCGTCCAACTCCCGTCACTGCTGCCAACAGCTCCACAGCGCAGCGCTTAACCGCTGCGCCACCAGGGAGGCCCATATTCTCTAAATTTTGTCTGAAAATTTCCTTATTTCATTTTTCCTCTCAAGCAACAATTTCTCTGCCCCTAGAATTCTGTATTTGCAGCTACTTTATTTCAGTACTTAAAAATGTTATTGCATCATTTCCCAGTTTGTGGAGTATTCTTGTTCTTTTGCCTCCTCTTTCCTGCCTTTTGACTATTTCATGTTTCTCAGCCTACCTGAAAGAAGGCAAGGTGAAAAGAGTACGTTAACTGTCAAATCAATCCAATTTTCTATTTTGTAGTACTGCTCACAGTAAGAGTATAGATAGAGAACTTTATAATAATGGAAAATAAGAGTGTCTTGGATCGGTAATAGGGTTTTGACATTTTGAGCAATCCTTTGCTCATTTGGGAAGCTAAATAACAATTAAATACTTTAAATAATTAGAAATGCATAAACTTCTTATTCAGTAATCAATTAAACACTTATAAAAATAAAAATTCCTTTTTCCTTCTGATATAACATTAATGGGCATTTGGAAATATCTATATCTATCTTTCTATAATCACCACCACTGATCTACCTATATCTACCTACCTATTCAGGTCCAGATAGATTGAATTTTATGAATTTGTTAGTCCTGCATCTGTTTTCCTTCAGACATATCCCCTTTCCATTTCGTGTCTTGCTGGCTCCTAGAAGTTACACACTCAGGGGTCACTTGTTAGGTTTAATGAGCATAATGGTGTAAGACTAAGGAGTAGGAAGAGGGGGGAACCCAGACTATTTTTATCTGTGGCAATAGTTTCACCAACTTTGGACCTTATCAGGATAAAAAAACATGTTAGCCAGATGATCCTGGACTTTGGGCTTTTGTGACATTTTCTGCCCCCTTTGCCCTAATGCCTGAGAGGGTGGTAACATCACATTGTTGATATTCTGTGAATGATCTTACAATGCCTTGGTAGTTCTCAGAGGTCTTCCTTGACCTGTATAATCATGTCTTTGTGCAACATTCCTTTTATTTTACCAAATAAGTTTTTTCCCCCCCTAAGATGCAATGGATAAAACAATTTTTCTAAGTCATGAGTCACTAAATAGTCGGTACCAACAAATTTCAAATGTCTTCAATATCTTTAAATTACTAGCTTATTAGCTTCTTTGGGTAACTATCAAGTAACCTGATTTTGGGAGATCTTGAGAGGGTTCATATGCTTTCTTCCTCCAACTCCACAAATTATCTTGCCAATGTCAAAGGGAAAAATCCTCCTTTAACCTCATAATATGTAAGATGGAGGGAAGATTGTAACTATGAAACATAGACTTTGGAATTTGTTCATCTATTTAAAGTTTCCGTCACAGCTCTGTTTGCTCCATGAAAATATATATATATATTTCAAAATATTTCATCTACACAAAACTTAGAAAAATCCACTTGAGATTTGTTATCACAACAGTGATTTTTTTCTTGCAAGGCATTTTCCCACATAACAATATGAACAATTCTATAACACCAAGACTCCAAGTAATGCCATAGATTTTAAGGTGTCTATTTTTTCCTAATAAATGAACTTTAGTTTGGAGATACAAACCACCAAGTTTGGCAAATGCAGCATATCTTAATAGTTGGAAACCACTCAAGAGTTTGTAGAAGAAATCAGAGACTTCTATTGTACCAGAAAAAGGGGAGAAAGGTTTGGTCCGCACTTGCAAAACTCAACCCTACCAATACTCTTTGATTGGATCAGAATGATCCCTTCAAGGATGAAAAGGATTTCAAAATCTCATGATTCCATATCCATTCCCCACAGACACTGCATTTAAAAATCATGCTACATCATGGTTACTATGTTCCAGTTGTAACCATTTTCCCCTTCTGACTCCTCAGGGACCTCACACTAACTTATGATCATATTTTCCTCACTGAACCTTATACAGAATCCTTCCACTGATGTATTTAGCACCTGGCTCATTATAAAAATGAAGCCATAATTATAGTCTCACCAATTTCTGTGGTGTAAACACTAACACCATGGCCAATTTCAAATTACCAACAGAGGTAGCTGAACAGAGTTGGGAAAAGATGTGTAACAGCATATTTTTATATAGCATTTTTGCCATACAAATTTAATTCAGATAAATAGCCTCAAGACCATTGGTAATAATAAAATGTAGCAAAATAATTATAAATGATAATTTTGAGTATCTGATTACTTTTTTTAGTATACTTTATTTCAAAATAAGTTTTTTTAATTCAAATTTCAATCATGGTTGTATTCAACAACACAAATTTCCTGAAAAAGCAACAACTGGTTCCTGCAAGCCAGAATGAGCTAACTGCAGTCTTCCATTGTTTGCCCTCTTTGTCATAATTTTGATTGTGGTTTTGACCTCCAAACACAAGGAGCTATTTAGGGATTGTTATCATCATGGCTCATGTTCCAGGACTTATCTTCTCTCAGAGAAATGCAAAAAAACAGAACAAAAATATTTTCTGTGTCCTATGTTTTGTAGAGAGCTATGAACTAGAGGATAGGGCACTGTAGGGAGGCTCATTTCATAATTTTAGTGTATAGAACAGTAAAATACAAAATGAAAATTAATTTATTAGTCGACTATTTTCCTGCATGTAATTTTCATTAAGTCACCATACCATGCAAAAATGCTTCTGCTCCCTCCAAGTGTTCCAAGTTGTCACAGTGGGTCACTCATATAGTACTCTCAGTTAATGTAGATGGCAGCCCACAATGACAGAGCTGTCCTTCCCATGACACAGTGATCTTGGCTCCCACCATTCTCTGGTACCTCCAATTCTGCTGCTGTGCAATATTTTCTCAATTTTCTGGGGCTTTGGAATCATCTTCAGACATAGTTCTTTCCTCTCTACTATGGCCTATTAAAGATGTCTTTGAGCCAAGATGTTTTTTAGCTCTGGGATAGCACAGATTTAGTGGGACAGCTGCTTTGGTTTAACATATAATCTTTCTACCCTGTGCGACACACTAGATGCTAAGGTGACTGGGTCAAGGCAATTTTGTAAAGTAGTCTTTAAGTTGCGTCTGTTAGGAAACTTCTCTCCAATGATAAAGATTTTGTTTTGAACTTAGTCTAGATTTAGAATAGGTTTTTCTCAGCAGCATTGTTGAAAATATGTTTCTATAATTTATCCCAGAATGTACAGTTAGTATATATGCATATATAGTAAATGTTTTTACATGCACACACATACACACACATATTCATATAGATTCTACAGATTCTGTTTCTCTGGAAAACTGACTAATACATTGCCCGATATATTTAATCTTGATTCTGTCAATCTCAGCACCCCAATATTATATCTGGTATACATCATCATTTTATAAGTGTAATTAACTTTTTGAGTAAATATTTGAAATAGAAGGAAGAATATTTTCTTCATATTCGTATCAATGTTAGTTTTTTCACCATAGTCATAGATGTGAATGGTTATTTTAATAAACTGATTTAGTAAGATACATCTAACTCTGGAAATGATGGAGAATATTTTTAAGCCAACTCCTAACTGCATAATCATGAACCTTCACATTTAATACATCATCATTTACATATTTGGCAAGTTAAATCACTTAAAGTCATTTAAGTGGTTATTTATATACTATGAAAGTGATAGAGACAGATTAGTTGAGATTCCTTTAAAATACTTTTGAATTTCCAAAATATTTTATAAGATTAGTTTTTCTTTGAAGTAGGATTAGCTTTTGTAAATAAGAATTCAGATTTCTGAAAAGAAAGGCACCAAACTAAAGTCAGATCTCCACCAAACTAACTTTGTATCTCTCAGTGAATAGGTGTGTAACTAGCTTACATTTATGGATTATGTTTTCCTTACATATAAATGCTGGTGAAAACCAGATCAACCCTATGCTTTCAGGATTATGTCACCCATAGGCAAGGGTGTGAGATAAACAAAGTTTGTCTTGTGATTTTTCACTCTCTCTAAACTCATCTTACTGGCTAATTTTTTTTTCCCCTGAATCTTCTTCAAACATGCAGAGACCATTGAGTGTTCTCTCCTCCCAATGAAACTCCATAAGGAAAAAAATCTGACATTCATTTTTCATAAGTGTAAATAATTTAAAATGTCTTCAAATGTTATTGTTTCTCTTAGTTTGTTTTGCGTTTTAGTAAGACTGGCATTTTTAGCTAAATGACTGAAAATTATAAGTGGAATTTCAATGGACATAGTCTAGTGTAGAGCATGAGGAGTTTTCTTAACCCTTTAACGAAAGTTCAGTGTGATTGCCTATTTGGTGAACCTATTACATTGAATGAAGGGTTCAGGATGTTACAGGAGAGGACAGACCAAGAGGTAGAGGAGTTTTTGCTGCCCACACTTCATTAATTCATTATTTATGCATATGTGCTAGGCATTGTGCTAGTTGATAGGTGTGAAGTGATTAATGAAGATGGTTCCTGGAGATGACCGCCTACTTTTTGTGTTTACTCGTGACCGTGGAGTTTACAAACTAACCAGCCTGATAACTGCAGGCTCTCAGTGTCCTACACTGTATAACACTTATCTGGACTCAGGTGATGAGTAAATTGTGAATTTGTGTTTAAAGCTATGTGGAAGACAGGAGCCATGCTTTATATCTTTCTTCTAACCCTTAAAATATTTCCTCACTCTTGTTATGTTTCCATTCTGTTTTGCTTTAAGGAAGAAATGGGGAGAATGTATTACTGAGACCTAGAGATGAATGAAAACATAATATTTTGATCATCAGTACCTGAAATTGTGTGGCTACAAGACCAAATTTAATTGAAATTAGACAACAAAAATTTGATCATTTAAATATCAGCAACCAATATTTATTTGACCCATGTATCCAGAGGTAAGTATTAGACATTAATAACAATATTCAAATTTATAATCAAATATGAATAACTTTACTAGAGAAAATTCCTATATGGGATTTCTTTTGCTTCCAATATTAATTCACTAAAACTCAATATTGTCCTTTCTGACATTGGGAATGAAAGCTTTACTTTTTAATAGAAAGTCTGCATCTCATTGTAAAATAGAACCCTTCATTCCTGGTCTACACTTATTTTCAGAAACAGTAGTGTTTAGAGTGTTGAATCATAAAGACATTTAGTAATGAAAATTCATTTCAGGCATGAGAGACCTAAACACACACACACACACACACACGCACACAGCTATTAAAATGAAATAACTAAACAAACCTTTGAGTAAAAGGCTATATGATGAAAACTCTCTAAAGTGAAATAGTTCACTATATGTTTTGCAATCTTATGTCTGTAAGTGCAAAAAGAATGTAAAAACGAGGAACAAATAGTATCTATGCTGGTTGTTGACATAATTATTGTTCTTTGTACCACTTGGGTCAATAATCTAGGAGCAAAACAACCAATTCAAACAGTAAAATGAACTACCAAAATTTATCAACTTCAGAAACTTCTTTCAAGACTCATCTCCAGCAGAAAGGAAAATATAAACAACTGGGACTACATCAAACTACAAGCTTCTGTACAGCAAAAGAGACAATACTCAAAACGAAGAGATACCCTAATGAATGAGAGAAAATATTTTAACAATTTACATCTGATAAGGAACTGATGTCAAGACCTACAAAGAGGCCTATATGACACTAGTCAACAAATTTTTACAAAACTCATGTTACTGAAATAAAATTAGTCATTCCCTATCAATTTGTGTGTGCTCAACATGAATATGACAGTCAAATTCTAATTTTGGCTCTAGATTTTTTTTGTAATCTGCAATAAATTGATGTTTATATCACGAAATGCATGCCAATAGTAATAGGCCTAGAGTTAATACCTGTAAAAAATCAAGTCATAAATTACTTCTTAGATTTCTTTACTTGTCTCTTGTACAGCTGTTCAGGAGCATCTCTGGGGAGTGTCCAGCAGTAGTCAGCCAGCATTGTAGTGGACCATTTTCCCTGGTATCTTTGTTCCATTGATGTGATATCTTGATGAAAACGTTCACCATGTTCATCACTAACCATACCACAGTTTTCAGGGAAGAAATCCAGATGGGAATGAAGGAAGTATGTCTTTAGAGACATATTGCAGCCAAGTTTCTGATACTGCATTAGCATGTCTTCTACTAGTACCTTGTAGTTTTCTGCCCTAACAATCCCAAGAAAGTTTGTAGACACTAGGTGAAAAGAATTCCATTCTTGTTTCACATCACCCTGCAGCAAGTTGTTGAACCGGTCATCTTTGAAGAGCTCTCAGATCTGAGGACCCACAAAAACTCCCTCTTTAATCTTTGCTTTGCTGAGTCAAGGAAATTTTTCATGCAGGTATCAGAAAGCTGGCGAGGTCCGGTCGATGGCTTTCACGAAATTCTTCATCAAACCTAGTTTGATGTGAAGGGGTGGTAGCAGGATTTTGTGAGCCTCGACCAGAGCTGGGTGCTGGATATTCTTCTCTCCAATTGCTACATTTTGTCTGCGAATCCATTCCTTCCTCAAGTAGAGCAATTCACTTGCTCGGCTATCCCACACATGTATTTTGTATATCCCTGCTGCAGTCCCATTAAAAGGGCAACTAGCTTCAAACCACTGCAGACGTACCAGCTGTACTTGTTATACTCAATGGAATTCAGTAGCTGCTTTAAGTTATCGTATGTCTCTTTCATGTGGACAGCATGCACTACTGGAATAGATAGAACTCAGTTTCCATTGTGCACAGCCTTAAGCACAGCCTTAAGACTCATTTTCGAAGAGTCAAGAAATAGTCTCCATTCTGGTGGGTCATGAGTGATTTCTAAGGCATTCATGAGGTCCTCAATATCAGAACAGAATACCAGAGTACTTTCCTTTCTGAAGAAAGGCTCCAACTGCTGGTAGCACTTTCGATATCAAGTAATTGTAACATCTTTTCTCGAAGATTCATCGTTGGAGTCTTGATCCTAGCAATTCTGCCTTGTTCTTGGGTAAGTCCAAATCACGAACTAGGTCATTTAGTCCTTTCTGTGTTAGTCTGTGTGCAATTCTGCCTTGTTCTTGGATAAGTCCAAATCACGAACCAGGTCATTTAGTCCTTCCTGTGTTAGTCTGTGTGGGGTTGATGATGCAGCACAGTGAAAATCTGGATCACTGCATGCTGATGGAACAGGAGAAGAACAGGTCAGCTCACCCTTGTCCTCATCAGATGAATCAAGAGAATATTCTGCTGGAGGTTCTGGAATAGGAAGTTCCTCACTATGTGGAACTGGTCTCAATGCAGACAGAATGTTTGGGTAGACTATTCTCGACTTCTTTTGCTTTGTTATTCTGTTGAAAAGAGGAGGAACTAAGCAGAAGTAACAGTCTTTTATGTGGCTGCTTGGCTCTCTCCACATCATGGGGACTGCAAATGGCATTGATGGTCTTTTGCCATTTAATCACTGTGAAAGCTGTGTTGTACATGTAGCACACCATATATGTGGGGCCCAAGGCTTGTCTTGGTCAGTAACCTTGCATCCGAAGTAAAGATGATAAACCTTCTTCACTTGAGAAGTATTACTTTCTTCTGGTTGGCAAATGTCACTTTCCCACAAATAGAGCAGAAATTGTCCACACTATTAATGTACTTTCGAGGCATTACTGTTCTGTATTGTGCCTAAATGGATAAAATAATAACAGTTCTATGGAACAGTAGCTTCAACTGTCTCACACAAAGTCTGAAATATTTTCAATGCTCATCCTTTCTGACAGGGCTTTATATAGTGTACTGCTGACGTCAGCTTACTTCAGCAGCCGCCTAGCAGTAATATTGCACTGCATCAGAAAATAATGCAATCAACTCTGGATGATGTGTGCATGATGGTATTATGTAATGTGATGCAATATTCCATCATTTTAGGCTGATTTAGGATGTTGCAGTCATATTGGATAAATTTACATGGTGAAACATATAAAATGAATTATATGAAATATCTTCAAAACGAGAGCTAATAAAAAAATTGTCAGGGTTATATTCATGTTCAGCACACCAAGATATTACAGATTAGGGCCTTTTAAAGTCAGCAACGATCTCAATGTTGACCAGTGTAATTCAACAAAAAGAAAGCAAACAACCAATTAAAAAAATGGGCAGAATAGCTAAACAGACACTTCTCCAAAGAAGATATGCAAATAGCCAATAAGCATATGAAAAAATTATTACTAATCATTTGGGAAATGCAGGGCCTCCTATTATAACAAGCTTCTATTATAACATAATAAGTCTAATTTAAAATTTATTTTTTTGATAAAATGTACAGAAATTAATAGACATTTCAAAGAGGAAAATATGAATTTTAATAAACAAAAGAACTTTGATTAGACTTTGATTTCTCTAAAAAACTTTAATTTCTATCTCAGGGATTTTGCTTAAATAACTTATTTCAAACTCATTTGCAATATGTATGGTGCAGCAATGTTCATACTCAAACATTTTATTGTGCAAATATTAAATACATGGAAGTCCCTTGGAATCCTGAAAATACACAAATGTCAGTCACTACAGGGATAAATTTGCAAAGCAAGTGGATATTAAGGCCAAATATTCATGTTAGGTAGAGTAAATCTAAAGTTGAATTTGTGGAGATCTTCCTTTAGTTTTTCTTAATTTCCTTTTCTCTCTCGCTGTTGTTGTGTGTGGGTATGCACTCTTCAGTCTATGTTTATCTTCTTAGACAAAAAAAAAAAAAGAATGAAAATGACAGAAAGAAAAAGGGAAAACCTTACAGGAAATATTAAACTTGAAAATCTTGCCAAGAACTAGACAGGTTCCCTACAGAGAGGTGTTATGGTTACTGACATCCATTTCCACCCTCTCTAGAGACTCATAAACTGGCAAAATGTCCCGAGGTTTCTACCCTCGGCATTAAAGGGCCTGGGTGCACTGTCAGCATGTGATTACACCTTCCCTAAGAAACCTGCAATTTCAAGCACCCACTTCTATTCTCCCTGCTACAACAGAAGTACAGTGCAATCAAAGGTAAATTTATAGGTCAATGAGTTGAAAATTTACTGTCTTTAAGTTTCTGATTTTTAAATACATTTGTACAAATTGGTTCAAATGAAAAATAACTTGGGATGGGAAAAAATGAGAACTGCCTCCTGGCATTAATATTCACAATATTGCCTACTTATTTTTAGTTTCTGGATTAATGTAGCAATGACTTGACTCCTGCCTCTGTCAATAAGAAAAGGATAATAAAATGAATACATGCAAAGTAAAGAATTTGTGGGCTGTGTGATAAGTGCGATTTTTCAAGTGAAAATAAAAGCAACTATGTTCATCTGAGAAACAAACTAACTTAAAGATTTTAAAAGCCAATTTCAGCTCAACTGCTGAGATTTGTTTGAAATCTACCACTGACTGAGGTGTGAGACTTACATTTGATACAGTAAATCTTGTTGACTGTTATTTTAAAGAACTGAAATGTGCTTTTATAGCAAAATGGTCTCAAATAAAAAATACATTTTTACAATCTCACTCTGTCATAAACTTTCATGTCAGGCTTTGGCTCCATGAAACATGCAGAGGATGCATTATACAGACATAGGAAGGAGGTGTGCATAACTTGTTTTATTTTCCATTGTAAGAGAGAGAGAGAGAGAGAGAGAGAGAGAGAGAGAGAGAGAGAGAGAAAATCCTATACCATTCATGTGATCAAAATGTGAAATAGTACATAATTGGTCAGAAATGATCAGTAAGTGTAACTTGAGTCATAAGACTATTGCTTATTGATTCATAATAGCTTTTTAACTTGATATGCTGCAATGCCATATTTACATGAAGTTCTATGAAATGGGGTTATAATTTCTTCCCTTATCATATTTCCTGAAAGAGTTAGTAAAAACTCCAGGCCAAACAGAGAGGTACTTATTATATATTCTCATACTATTATTTTAAGTTTTCTCAAGAAACTTTGAAAAATTGTATTACAATTAAACTAGGACTTCTCACTATTACGGGTGCTATTATTTTAAGATAGAAAATAATGAAACAGATTCTATTTGTTGAACATAATTTCTATTTTTGTGGATAGGAGACAGTGCAGGTTTACAATGACAAATTACTAACATCTATTAAAAATTGGCATAGTACGTGTTTTTACATGGCTGACATAATGCATGGTCACAGATATCAATAATAGGAAGCAAATTGGCAAGTAATTTTTGTCTTAATGGGCATTTCTTTTAAGAGCATAGTAGTTTATTTACATACCAACATAGTAACATGCTAGAGAGGCATTTACAAATAAAATACAATTAGACTGTGAAAAAAAAATCATAAGGCATTGCTCACCTGTTTCAAACCCATCAATATGTATGTTAATAATTTCCACAAGAGGAATCTTCTGCCCTTAAACTTAGCCTCTTAGAACTCTAGTATGTTTATAAGCCTATATAAATATGCAGATACATGTACACATATCTATACACACATATACTCATATACAAGATAGGATGCGTATAGTGTCCCTTACCTTACATTGTCTCTACAAAGGACCCATGGGGAAATGCAAACAGGATAAAGACTGTGAAAGTAATTTGAAAGTCAAAGATAAAATTCCCTGGCTCTTGTATCAAGCTGTTTGGTATACTGCTTACATTTATGAATCTGTTGAATCTTGTAACAACTTTGTATGATTATTTTTGTTTGACATGAGGGTCTAAATGTGGGTTGTGTTGATTTTTGTTATTTGGATGTGCAGGGGAAAATGTACTGTGGTTTCTTTAACTCACACTCACAATACTTCTGACACTGCATGTGTGGGGTTTAACCCCACCAAACAATTCTCAATTATGACAAAGCAGAGTTAATGCAGACCCTGCAGGTTTAGGGATGGGCTGCATGAGACCTCTCTCCCACTTCAGATGCCAATCACCATAGTAATCCACAACTTTGCTACAAATCGGGGGTTTCAACAATTCCCTCCTTGGGTTTAATAATTTACTAGAGTTACTCACAGAAGCCATACAATAGGTTACTTATTATTACCAATTTATTATAAAATAAATTTCATTTGCTTTATTCACAGAGGTGACACATAGAGGTGAGATCTGGAAGGGTCCCCAGTGTAAGAGCTTGTTCCCGTCAAACTGAAATGTCTCACCCTCCAGGCACATAAATGTTCATCAAACTGGAAACTTCTGAGACCTGTATATTGGGTTTTATTAAGTCTTCATAGTGTGGGCATGAATGATTATTAACTCCAGTTCCAGCCCTTCACACCCATGTGTAGAGTGGGAAGTGGGAATGAAAATTCCTGCTTCTCATTACAATTTGGCCTTTCTGGTGGCCAGTCCCGACCAAGGAGCTCACCAAGAGTCATCTCATTTGAGCAAGAGACATTTCCATCACCCAGGAAATTCCAAAGGAATTAGGGGTTCTGGGTAAGACACTCCATCACCATTTCAAAGGCCTTAGAAACTCTTTATCAGAATTTGGGGTCAAAGTCTAAATATTAGAACAAAAGATTCCTTAGGGTATGACCTGCTTTGCTGCAGCGCCCCCTCCTGGACAGCGGCGCCCGGAGGCTGAGTGGCAGTTCTTGTTTCGGGCAATGCTGCCCCAGCTGCTGGTCAGGGCTGGGCTCCCAAAGTGGAGTGTCAGCGGGAGTTGGAAGTTCTAACTGGCTCTAACTGGCCTACATCAAGAACACTTACAATGGATAAAGCAGGTTTCTTTGCTCTATCTTAAACCAGAACAAAGACTCTAGGAATTTACATTTTCCAGCTAGGGATTAAGACCTCTGTAGAAAATAGCTTGAGATGATTTGCAGATATCCTCAGTAGATTTCTGAGTACTATTAATTTCCTAAGAATTTGGCACTGGCTTATAGACGCTGATTACACTAGTTCTTAAGTGTGACCCATGGAGTAGCAATATTGACTACACCTGTGAGTTCATTAAAAATGTGAAGTCTCAGTTTCATATCAAACTTACTGAACCAGAATCTGCATTTTATCTAGATCCCAAGGTTTGAGAAGTACTGGTCTATACTGCTCTTAGCAAGAGTGAAAATGAATTGCTGGAAGAAAACCCAAGAGATGAAAAATGATAGAAAATAGGGATCTCTTCTGCAAAAATGATAGAAAATAGGGATTTCTTCTGCAATTAAGTTGTAATTGACAACCCAATGAAATACCATAAGTGGGGAAGGGACGGTGACTGCTATTACTTAGGTGCTGATGATATGACAGGTGAACAGCATTCTAAATGACCTAGATTAGAAGACAGAGAGCATTCCAGGCAGGGAGCAGCAAACACAAAGTCCCTTTTTATGAAGTAGCACTTCTGATTTCCCGTGGCACTCATATGAAGAATTTAGGAAAAGAAAACATCCCTTTCTATAAAACCTCCAAAGAAAATATTCCTCCATGATTTTGTACCTTTTAAAAAAAGTGGGAGAAGTGGGTGGATTTGGGCAGTAATTATTTTTTATGTAGCAGTCTTTTTTATACGGGCTAAATAAAGTATACAATATAATATGGATAACACAAAGAATTGATCATGTTTCTTAGTATCCAGGAGTGAAGATAGTTATTCTGCATTTGTTACTAATATATTAACCAAATCAATTAAGCATCATGTAAATATTTTAATGTAGCAAAATAATTTGAAGTTGAGTTTTAAAATGGTTTCTTTTAACCTTTTGACCCCTGCCACACATTTCTCACACCCATCAACCAGCATCTCTGGCAACCACTAATCTGTTCTCTTTATCCATGTTCTTGATTTTTAAAAAAATTCTATATGTAAAGGAGACCATACATTACTTGTGTTTCTAACTTATATCATTTATTATAATGCCCCAAAAATAGTCTATCCACTTGTAAATGTTACTATTTCTTTCTTTCTTATGCTGAAAAACATTCCATTGATTACACACAAACACACACACACACACACACACACACACACATTATAGACTCTCCGGTTGTTTGTGTCTCCATGTCTTAGCTATTGTAAACAGAGATGCATGTATCATTTTGAATTACTGTTTTCATTTTCTTCAGCTAAATATCCAGAAGTAACATTGTTGGATCATAGGTAATTCTTTTTTAAATTTCTTTTGGGAGCACCTCCATACTGTTTCCCAGGGTGGTTGGGCAGTTAACCTTCCAACAAATAGTGCACAAGGATTCCTTTCCATTTCTCCACATCTTTGACAACACTTATTTCTAGTCTCTTTGATAGTGTGATTCTAACAGGTGTGTGCTGACATTTTATTGTGGTTTAAGCTATTCTTTCTCTGAAGACCAGTGATATTGACCATCTTTTCATGTACTTGTTGAACATCAGTATGTGTTCTTTGGAAAATGTCTACTCAGATCCTCTGAGAGAAAGCAGTTTCAATCCAGAATTTTATACTTAGGCAAATTACCAATAAAGTGGGATGTGAAAATAAGTTAATTTTCAGGTATTTAAATTCTTAAAATATATCCTCTCAATTGTATTGGAAAAGGAAGATGAAAAAGTAAAAGAAAAACACAATCATGGTATATACTGCAAACTCATATTATATAATACAAACCCTGGCTTTCCATTACAAAAATAATGGCATAACTACATTGGAAGAATGAAGGGAAAGGAAGTAAAAATGTGTGTGTGCGTGTGTGTGTGAGTGAGTGCACCTGTGTGTGCTTAACTGGAGTCATAGTGGATTTAATTAACCATAACAAAAATAAGCTAATAATATCTGACATTGATTGAAGAAGCAGTAATGTAAGCCAGTTATTTTAGAATATTGAGATAGATATGATAAGAAGCAGTCAAAATAATTAAAATTTACCATCAGGGGCTTCCAATTTGTGTAATAGAAAAAATGGAGGGTGCTACTATTTATATTATAAACTTCTAGAAAATATGTAACTTAAAAGCATGTGCAACCATTAATAGAAAAGATATTTTGGAGATAAGCATAAACTACTCTCAGGAGTAATGATTTCATCATCAATAAAACTGTAGCTTGTTTTCATGTTAGCAATAGTAGTTAATGACAAAACATGCTCATGTGCTTAAGAAAATGATCTCACCTTATACCTTTATTTCTTGAAAATGGAATTTTTTAAAAAGAAGAGTTTTGTTTTAACAAAAGGTAAAGGATTGACAGAATTTGAGTTTATGGCATCTGCCCAAAATGCTGTATGTTGTTCAGATTTTGAATAATTTGCTAAAGATAATAGTTGAATTGGTGAATACCCTTAACTAAGGTGGTGACAATCTAAACACTGATATATTTTAATCCATTTAATATTCTTCATTGTTTAACATAAAATTAGACCCGAGAGAGACCGTATGTGTGCTTGTGTGTGTGTGTGTGTGTGTGTGTGGTGTTGTATGCAGTGGAGGAATAAGAAGGGGCAGAGAGATTGACAAGCACCTAACTGCCCTACGCCCCAAGGATTACTATTGATGCTTCTGATCTCTAGGGCTTATGGTTGAATTTTGTTCCACTCTATAGCACTGTTTACTTTTGCGCAATGTGTTATCAGAGGAAACTCTCTCTTTGTGTCATTAAATTGGCCCAGTGGCACCTTTCTTTTGAGATTTTACCAGTTACATTGACAGTACTTGTGCATCATTTGTAGATATTTTTCCTCTTTGTTCTCACCCTCAGTGGAACATGGTGTGTTCAGGTCCTCGCTAACCTTTTTCCAGAGCAGCAGCCTGCAGGCATGAGATTCCCCTATATCAGTACACAAAGAGGCTAATTTAAATTCTCGCTCCTGATTCAGGGGTCCAGCTTTGAAACCACGTCTTAATCATAGCACAGACCACTTCCATCTGTCTCACAAAATTTGTTCTTAATTCTTGTAGTTATTTTGACTGTATCAACCTGCTTATTTGATTGTTTTAACCTTACACTTACAATTTTTTTGGGGGGAACCACATGCTATGGCACCCAAAAGAAAGTTGCCGAGTATGAAGTTCTCTGGGAATATTTAGAGACCAAAGCCTCTCTAAAATACAACACTTATAGCATTGATTTGCAATGCTTTTTAAATGTGTTTTTAAAACAAAGTATATTTATAAATGGTCTTTGTAAAGATAATTTTATTGGATGCTATGGGAAAGAAAGGGTACTGGAGTACTGAAGATGACTGTGTAATAGGTATCCAGTTACTTTTGAATTTGAGCAGAAATGTGGAATCAGTTAACTAATTATTAATATGCTCAGAAAAATCCAATATTAGCTTAATCCAAACTAAATAACCCATCTTATATTTACAGAGTATCTAGTGACTGGGCAAGGCAATGTATTTATTTTGCTTAGTTCTAACTTCTAGTCCTTGCTGACTGATTGGCTAGTGATATTTACCCATATTAATGTAATTCAATCCAATTCAATCAATGATCATGTAACAAATTATATTAAGTACACTACTTGTATTATAAATTTGACAACACTCACATCTTGTCTTGAGGGAGGCACAGTCTAGAAAGAGGAATGAACACATGATTAATTAATATAGCAGATTATGACAAATAGGAAAAACTATGTATATCACGGTACAACTTTCTCTACCTGACATTAATGCAAAGGTGTATGCAAAATTTTAAAGTCCTTACTTTGAAACCTTTCATAATGTCCTTTCCACTCATGCATCACTTTTTGTTATTTTCTGGTGATTTTGGATTGCAGAATTCTTTAGCTTACTAGGTAAGGGAATGGCGAGGTGAATGCTAATTCATTTGTATGACTGTATTTTCTGGAGTAAAACTTAATGGGACACAGTACTAGATTCCCACTCAGAAGTCCCCTATAACCAAAAAACACTGATTTTTAATATCTAACTGGGGGTGTTCTCCATCCTTCCAGACCTGTCATTGTCCAAAAAGCATCATCACATTTTTTATTTTCTTCTTGAACATCAGCACTGGCAAGAGTAGCCTATAATGCAATTATGTTGGTCCCTGAGTGCCAATGGGTCAGACTCTTCAAGGCCATTTAAATTAATCAAAAGGCAAAATGTTAATAAGTCAATATCATGAATAAGCAGGGGAAATTTTTATCCCGCACATCACTTCATCTGCAAAACTGGTTCTAATCAGTGGAATAGCAATATGAAATGTGAATTGGTTTGAGAGTAATGTTGGATGACAAGTTTGGCATGATCAAGTCAGCAATTAAATGTAATCAAAAGAAAATTGTTTAAAAATGTTTCTTTACTTCACTTTGGTGGAATACCATTGTACAGAACACATTCAAAATTTAAGACACTTGTGTGTATTTAGTTTAATTAAATATTTAATCAAATGTCATCTATTATTTCCATGCAACAATTTTCCATGACACCCAGAAGAAGTTAGCTAATTTTTAACATTGCTGTTGATTTTCTTGAAATTAAACACTATTATTTTATGCTTCTATCCATCTTCTGGTTACCACAGAATATCTCTCTCCCTCATCACCTTCAGCTTTGCTGGGAAAACTGAGTGGAATTAGTAATCACTCAGCATTTAGAAGCTCAGCTGACCTGAATGAAAAGCTCAGGACACATCAAGGTTGAAAAATGAAATTGCTATGCCTTGTTGTGATTTTCACTTATTTCCACTTCACTCCCTGTAACCATTTCTTATTCTTAATCAAAAGGAAAATGTGAACAGATACATTATGTAAGACAGAGAATAGGGCCAAGCACCAGGTAGAGGCCATTTAATTAAAAGGCTTAAGATAAATAGACTGCAAAATTCAGTTAGTGCTATATAATAATAGTTTGCTTAGCAGAATTGAATGATGAGCTAAAAGTTAACATGTGATTTTCTGGAAAAGAGAAAACAGTTTTGAATTTTACTAGATTTGTTTTTAATTTTGTGTTTTGGTATATGTTTACAGAATAAGTCAAAATAAATTTTGAATGA
The DNA here is from genome assembly GCA_004024925.1 of Scalopus aquaticus. Classification (NCBI taxonomy): domain Eukaryota; kingdom Metazoa; phylum Chordata; class Mammalia; order Eulipotyphla; family Talpidae; genus Scalopus; species Scalopus aquaticus. The sequence goes on along the minus strand of PVIJ01005756.1, from coordinate 45,231 downwards.
AAGAAAGAAAATACGAGATGGAAGAAATAAATCAGTCATATGGTGTATTTGCAGATTGCAGTAAAAAATATTATTCTGGTTTTCTTGTCTAATATTAAATGGACAATGCATATATTTCAATAACTTGTCAGGTTGTCTCAATAGTGATTAGAAGCAAGAATATCCTGACTGTGGTTTCAAAATAACTTGAACTAAATTTATGTTAACAAAGAAGGGATATTGTAGAGGGGAATTTTGTGATATTTGCTGGGGGCACTCTGAGACCATCTTTGTTTTCTTTGTTCTTTTGAGTTGTTAGTAGTTGTTCCATTTTAATTATTTTTCTTTGAGAGATGAAGTATTATGTTGTTAACTGTGACATTTTCAGGTTCATAATGGTTTTTATCTAACTATTTTTGTCTCTGCTTATTTCTAGGGTTTTTTCCATTCTCTGTTTTATGGTAGGATTTGGGTAAAATGGAAACTCTACATTATAGTGAGGGGCTAATCTAGGAAACAACTGAATCCTACTTCCTTTATGAAGAGTGAGATTTGTCTTGCCCTAAAATAGCCAAATCTGAGGAAATTACAGAGTTTGGTATTGAATGTCCAAATCATGGGATTCAAATACTTAGCAATGATTCTTATATTTTTCAAGTAATCATGAAAGAACTCTGAAAATAAGGTATTAGCCACCGTATCGTCAGCAGGATCTGGCACACCCATGACCGCAATGTAATTATGAAATGAAAATATTAAAAGACACCTGGTGACAGCACAAGGCACTGCCACTTTGTACCCAGAACAGCATAAGAGAGCAGTCAGGGACTCCACCAATACCATTTGTCCAAGGTAGATTTCAGTTTGCTAAATTGCACATGATATATTCATGGCCCATGTAAAGTCAATTCAACAGTTGAATTCTCTCATCCAAATTCTCAGAAATTAAGATAACAACTTTCACTATACATGCTCCAACAAGAGGCCAATAAAAAACACACTTAACATCTGCAGAAAATGGAGAATTCCAGTGTCTGTGATGATACTTGGCCTGGGTTCACGTTATGCTGGGCTAAGTCAGTGATTTACTTGCAAATAATTCTGAAAGGAAAAGTAGGGGAAGCAGATTCTGAAAGGGGGAAGAAGGGCATTCAGAAGGCACAGATTATAAAGTAATCCTTTCCAAACCTTCAAATTAAACCTTCATTTCCAAGAGGCCCTATTTTTTAAAGTAGCCATTCTGTGATGACCATGACCCTGCCTCCGAGGCCTTCTGAAGCCCTTCTTTGGTCGCCACTTACATTCAGATTATTATTTGAGTGGGTAATTTTACAGCCCCAATATATTTACTTCATTACTGACACAATCCCGATTTTATTGGACATGGCAATTATCCAGCTGGAATACTTTTTCTTTCCTAATCTACCTTGCTACCAGCTAGCTTCCTATGTGAAATAATTCTGATCAGTAAATTTGAAAGAAAGTTTAGACTGGTGCTTCCAAGAAATCATTTCAAATGGACAGTTTTGGCTGTCTCATTTCTTAGCCTTTTGCTTTTCCAGTATCCTTTATTTCTGGGTCACAGATTCTGTGGTGTGGCATAGAAGGATCTATCCTCTCATTGTGGGTTCACAAGCATGTTAAGGGGTGTCACAAGAAGTTGGAATCCTGGTGTTTTCACATCACGCATATGAGCTCTGGACGAGCTATTTCACTCTACATCTCTCAGTACTTTATCAATAACATCCTGACATCCTACAAATCACGGCTGTTTCAACTTTGCCTTTAGTATAACTTAATGACGTTTTTATCTGATATGCACACTGTATACCAAAAACACAATTGATAGAACAAACAGTAAACTTTAAATTTCTTCACTATTATTTTCTTTTGAAAAATTGAAATAATTTATAGTTTATACCACTTTTTGCACAAAACATACAAAATTGATGAGGTAGTATTGCAGCATTTTTTTCTTTGAATTCTTCTAGAATATGATGTTCCTGGATATTCAATATGGAAAATATATGTTAGAATAAAGTCCAGGACATTTGAAACAACATAGATCCTCTAAAAATGGTAGGAGTTCGTTAAGCCTCAGTACTCTCAGACCTAAAATGAGAAGCATTTACTAAAACCATCCTGTTGTTTTGTAAAATGAATAAGATGAAGCAAAATCACTTAACACTATACCTGGCATATGTATTCAGTATTATTTATAAATATCGTATGATATGCATTTCATATATAATTTTTTCCATTATATCTTACATAAAACATTATAAATATGTTTACATTATGGAATTTTAACATATCTGCATGTGAATATATTGCATATTATATTAAAATACTCATTAATATTCATCCAATAGTATACTTTGTGCCAGGCACTATTATATATCTAGGTGAAAGCAATGATGAACAGTATGTCCTAAGAAAGTTGCAGTCTATTATACTGCAGAGAATATACCTTTGAACTTATAATGAATTGAGTACTCATCAAAGGATTTGAATTGCAATGCAAATTATTATAAATGTAAATAAAATGGAAAAAATAACTTTTATATTTCTTTCACGAAGGGTCATAGATGAAAAATGCCAAGAGCTAGCTACATTCTTCATCAAGTCTATGATAACACACATACTAGCACAGAAGAGCTGAATGTATATGGTAGTGGTGTTTAAAATAAGTCTCCAACATGCCTTGGAGACATCATCATAAGATAGGTACACTAAGAAGTGGGTTGTCTGGATATGAAATTATTTACATTCCAGTAACTCATCTTCCAAGGTACTCATGCCATCTGGACATCATGGCGTTAGTTTTCAGCAGATTTCCCCAAAATAAAGGCAGGATGTTACAAAGAGAAATCTTGGAATAATCATTAGCATATTCATCAAATATTTTCTAGCCCTTTGCCTTCCGTGTATGGCTGAATTTGCTGGCACTATTATTTAGGTGAAACCATGTGGTTAGTTTTGGCCAAGGAGTTGTGAAGATGATGGTGTTTACCTACAGGCCAGCACTGTGACCCCCAATGACAGATGGTGTCTTCTCCATCAGTACAAATTTCTGAGTGACTAGGAAGAGTCGAATTGCCTGTCAACCCCAAAATAACTTGAGCAGGAAATGAACTTTGTAGTTTATGCCATATGTTATTTGTTAATGCAGCATCACCTAGCTTTAGTGTGTCTGATAGTGCCAAAGTCAGAAAAATCTGGATCATTTTTGAACCTCTGTTCTTACTCTCCATGTTCATATCTTCTTCAAATTATGTTAATCTTATTTCAAGCTACATTTTAAATCTGTTTTACTAAGATGAATGTCATGAAGCATACTCACCCCCTATGCAGTCTAAATAATTTTTAATGTAGCCCAGTTAAGTAATAATCATTTGGTTCACTAAAAAATCACTTTATTTTTATAATTAAGCCATTACTTAAATTCCTCCACCTTGAATTCCCTTCCATGTTGTTTTCTAATAGCCTCTTCTCTTCTGGTTTAGTTAATGAAACCTTCTTTGAAACGCTTCCCTGACCACTATTTCTATCTCTAACAGCCCCAACCCTATTTTTTTTCTTATTTGAGGTCACGTTGGTTTACAATCTGTGTTTCAGAGGCAATGAATTTTCCCCTTCAGGATTTTGTTTCTGCACCACACTCACCACCAAAGTACCCATAAGCCATTGTGTACTTTTTCCACATTGTTTCTATGGCTCCACCTGCCCCTCTGGTAGCCTCAGTTCTACCATCACATTTGTAGGGTTTGTTATTAGTTTGGCTTTATCTGATCCTTTATATTGTTTCTTTATATTCCATATGTGACACCACACCTGGTGTGTGTTTTTCTTCTCCTGATTTATTTCATTTAAGCTAAACTCCTGCAACTATGTTGTGCCAAATGGCAAGACTTCCTCTTTTTCAATAGCTGAGAAATATTCCATTGTGTATATGTATATATCTTCCTGATCCACTCATCTGATTTTGTGCATATAGGTAGTTTCCATGCTATGGCTATTGTAAATAATGCTGCAATCCACATAGAAGCACGTATCTCCCTTTAAATCAGTGTTTTTGTATTCTTGGAGTAGATACTTAGAAATGGAAATGCTGGGTCATTTTTAATCTTTTGAGAAACCTCCATACTGTTTTCTATAGTGCTTCATAAGTCATTTGCTGCCAAAATACAGAGCCTGGCTGTGTTTCAGACACAGAAAAGGCATAATATTTGACTGACTTACACAGAAAAATAATTTAGGATGTCTTATAAATGAAGGAAATGTCTTGTTTTGACTTTGAACCCGTTTTGATATGGTAGTAAAACAAAAAGGACCAATGTAACAAACGTAAAGGAATATTTAAGAGATGTTAAGAGCATTTTGAAAATGAATTTATATTATATCTGAAGCATCTCAAAAATTTTTCACATGGAAAAACTGTTAATTCTGAAATGAAAATAGCCTTTTGATTGAATATCACTTTCTGATTAAAAGGGAGGTAGTTTAGTCTATGAAGTTTAATAAAAATAGAACTGGATTGAAAGTCAAGAGATCTGACTGTAATCACAACTCAATCTTAAACCATGACCTTAACAAAGGTACTTTCTCTGTTATGATTTACTCCACAGAAAATGGAGATATTAAGATTTATACTACAGGTATGCAATGAAGATAGAAACAAGTAACATGTACATTGCAGTGGTTAGTGGAGAACTTAAATTAAAGAAACTATTTTAAAAATATTACTTTTGCTTGTTATGTCTAATAGTGCTATACATGATGGGGCACAATATAAATAATTTTTTAGGTATTGTTATCAGTTAAGTTGAATTGGAGTGTGTGCTCTGACCTCCTAACAGCACTGGATAAAGGAAATTGAGGAGCAGGAACCACTTTCTATTGCTCATTGAAAAGAGGCCATGATTCAGACTACATTCAGGTAATACATACATCGAAGGGTGTCTTAGTAGGTATACTAGGTCTGGTGGCTAGGCAATAATCAAGATCAAGATTATTAGGAATATGGTTTGAGGTGACTGATACATTCAGAAGAAACTGACTGAGTGGTTGCTAAAACTATTGAGCAGGTTATGTAAGAGTTAGGCAGGGTAACACAAAAGGATTCCTCTCCTAGAAGGACAGAGACATTCAAGCTCAAATTTAGAATGGTTAGATCAAGGTGTTAATATATTTGTAATTTTGATTTTTGTTGATATGACAGTGAAAAGTCATATTTTTGATAGGCAGTTCATCTGTGGAAAGTCGTGATGGATTGGATTTAGCTTCTCCCACATATTTTTTTTTAGACGTTTCTTTATTATTGCCTCAAATAAGATCTGGCGCCAGGTAATATTTTACATACATATTTTTACATTTTTTATTACTTAAAATTTAAATAAACTTGTATTGAAGTAATATTGGCATAAAACCTTATATTAGACAATAATAATATATTATGGAGTAATATTATAGAGTATAATAATTTGATCCTTGACTATACTGTGAAGGATCACCACAGTAGTTCTAGCACCATCCATCACCTTATAAAACTACAGATTTTTTTTTTTTATGATGAGAACATATACGATTTACTTTTTTGGTGACTTTCAATTATGCAATATAATATATTGAGTATAACTGCCATGCTTGCTACCTCTGGACCTCACTATTTTTGCAAAACAAAGGAAATCATTAACAAATTAACCTACTGAATCAAAGAAAATATTTTCAAATCAAGTATCTGAGAAGAGGTAAATATCCAACACATATAAAGAATTCATACAACTCAATAACAACAACAAAAGCTATACAATTAATGAATGGACAGAGGGTCTGAACAGACATTTTTTTCAAAGACACAAAGACAGGCAACAGACATATGAAAAGATGTTCATCATCACTAATCATCATGGAAACACAAGTCAAAACCGTAATGAGATCCCACCTGTTGGAATAAATATTATCAAAACACAAATAAAAGGTGCTGACAAAGATGTAGAAGAAAGGTAAGCTTTGTGCACTGTTGGTGGGAATGTAAGCTGGTACAACCACTATAGAAAACAGTATGGAAATCCCTCCAAAAATTAAAAAAAAAAAAACACTACCATATGATCCAGCAATATCACTTTTACAAGAAAATGCAAACACCAAGTCAAAAAGTTTATGCAAACCTATGCTATTACAGTATTAATTACAATAGCCAAGATATGGAAACAACCTAAGCATTCATCAATGGATGAGTGAAAATGTGGCTTATTTATGCAATGGATATTGTTTATATATGGTATCTGTATGTATTGTGTGTGTGTGTGTGTGTGTGTGTGTATGATAGATAGGCGATATATATAAAATACAGAATTCAGTCAAAATAGAGTGAAATTTTGCCTTTGACATCAATATATAGTATGCACTTGAGGGTGTTATGTTATGTGAAATAAGTTTCTCACACTTTTTATATCCTAGTGGAACATACCTAAGAATTGTTGAGGAACATCAACTTCAGGGTCATTCTGGGAGAACACTGGCCAAGAAAAAAGAAAGCGTGGACCCTACATTTAAACAAACCTGATTTCAACATCAATTACACAAGTATTTAGCTGTGGACCATTAGTAATTTTTTAGTTTCTCTGATCTATAATTTCCTTTTCTGTAAATGGAATTATGGAAGTTTGGGGTTTACTAAAAATTTTATAAAGTACCTGCCATTTACTCTGCATAGAAGACCTATTTTTTAAGAATGTAGTCTTTTAAAGTATTTGTGATTGAATGAATGTTCAAGTGTGTGTCTCTGTGTGTTTTATGCTTAATTTTTTTTTATCATTTTTGCGTTCTTTTGGAGTTGAGGTATCTGAGTTATTTGATATAGAACAAATTATATCCTGGACATGCTAAATAATCAATGTGAATGGATTTACTAGTAATGTGTGGTTAAATCAGTAAGTTAGTCTACTAGTAACTTTGATTTTTATTCTAGGGTTTTATGACAGACTAAAGCTTTTGGAAATATCATATGGAAATAGTATTTCTAGTGGTAACAGTTTTACACTCTTTATCTTTTCTCCCCAAACCTCCTGGTTGTTAAGTCTCAAGATTGCTGAAACGCATTCAAAGAAGATAAACACATGCAATTTGCAGCGACATGGATGGAATTAGAGGGGATCATACTCAGCGAAATAACCCAGAAAGAAAGAGAAAAATATCGAATGGTTTCACTTATAACAGGACTATAAGGAAACCAAACAGAAGAGAGACGCTCAGCCGGGGGCACAAAATGGAGTAGAAAAGGACACAAGGGACCATGGAGATGGAGCACAGGTGAATTGGTGGTAGGTTGCCCAAAGAGAATGCAAAATGTAAAAGATATAAATAACAACAACAACAATATATACATATATATATATATATTTAAAAAAAGATTGCTGAAACATCTCTCAGCTCTGTTATCTATTTTTTCCATTTATGTGAGACCACTGAAAATTCACTTTTGCTTTCATTTCTTCCTCTATTTTTAAAACAAGTAAGGGTCCAGAGTTTTCTTCAAGGTTGAGCCTGTATGTGCTTTCCCCTCCTCTTTTCCTTACATTTTGCACCTCTCAGAGTGTGCAGAACCAAACTGGTTTTGGCAGGTTCTGTGGTATGACATTTATACAGTAGCAGTTCCTGGAAAAGATTCCACCTAGAAAAGAACAATAACTGCAAGAACATGTACTCAGTAAAATGTTAAATGTTTCAGTTTTGTACAGGGTAAAGGTTTGCACAGGGTGACAACAGCACTTATCACAAATTATAATTCTGTATTTATGTATGTATTTCCTTTGTAATGATTGTCTTCTCACCACTAAAATAAAAGTCCTATGATTAGGGAACTATTTTTTTTTTTTATTCACCACTGCATTTCAATTTCAAAACTGTACTCAACTGTAGTAGTTATTAAATGTATATTCATTAAGTGAATAAATGCATTCCTATATTTACTGAATAAAAAATAAAATAATCCTAGCTGTCATTTATTTGTTTGTCTCATAGGAATATAATGTAATATCATGACTGGTTTAATATAGCATCTTCTACATATTCCGTTTTTCTTTTTATCTTCTTTATATTTTTTTCAGGGAGACTGTTTATGTGCTCTTAGGCACCAATTCTTACTCAGTAGAAAAATAGAAACCCAGCCTTGCTGTGGGGCAGGGAAAGGGCTGTTTCATTGCCGGGGGAAGAATATTCCCAGGACCTTTGCGAGGCAGTGAGGGCCTCAACATTGGGGGTAGGGGGGCTGGGGTGTGTGTCTCAGGGTTTGAAGGGTGAACTCTAAAAGGCTGGGGGTGGACTCCAAGAGCTGGAGGATGGACCCCTGGAGCCTGGGGGTGAACCCAAGCAGCTTTGGAAGGGTGGAACCCTGGTTATGGTGGGTGGATGCTGGGCGTAGGAGAGTTGAACTCAGAGATTGCTGGGGGGAACCACTGGAGCCTGGAGGTGGACCCCAAAAGCAGGGGGCAGGTTGCTGGGGAGGGCCTTGATGGGCCAGGCCTCCCGGTAGGGTTGGAGTCAGAGAGTCAGAAAGGGTGGGACTAGGAGGTAGGCCATTCATCAGTGGGGGTGGGGCTGCTTCTCCTCAGGAGGTCTGGCCTGCAGCTTCCGATGGTCTGGGGGCTTCTCCATCGTAGCGTGAAACTGCAGGAAGAATTGCTTGGTTTTCCTCCTCGAGGGACGCCAAAATTTGCCTTCAGACTTGTCAGTTTCCCTGCTGGGCACCTTCAAGGCAATGGTCTTACAGTGTTCATGGGCCATCAGCAGGTACTGCCAGCACCAGACTGGGAGTTCGATCTTGCTCATAGGCAGACATGAAGTGGAGGCAGGGCGACGTGGAACAGCAGACTCTACTGCCCATGTCCGTGTCCCTCTGCTTGGTCACTTTGTAGCCAGGGCAGCCAATCTTCACAAACTTCTGTACCTCCACCTTCTCCGGTGCTTGGTGGGCAGGGCCCTCTTTCACTTTCTGGGCTGCTCACCAGGGCCAAGTTGGTGTGATGCTTTATTTCCTGGGTGTGTGCAAGGTAAGACCGTACCTGTTGTGCAGTTCAGCTGACAATCGTAGGAGCCCTGGTGATTTTTCATAAAGTAAGTGTCCGTATTGCTATCGATGGTCTCCAGGGCCGGCTGATGGAGCTGCTCCATGCGCTTACTGCTGCTCTTGGAGGAGGAGACCACCTCATTCCCCCACTCCAGTTTCGGCATGCTAGAAGTCCATGGGGAGGGTTTGTGGCTTTACTGGATGTAGCAGGAAATTCGCACCCAGGCCATGCTGCCACGTTTTTGTCAGTTGTCATCACCTCTTTTTAGCTTTCCAAAATCTACCTTCTTAAAACCCAGAAAACTTATTTTCTTCTATGCACTGAATGATTGTGAGGTTCCTTTTTCCACAATGGGCAATTTCTACATTAATAAGAAAGCAATAAAGCAAAATATAGTTTTTAGCTTTTAAAGCATGAAAATATAATACTTTTACCCTTCCACTAATAACTTGTGGTAAAAATACAAGGCAATATTTCAAATCAATGGATTTTCTCTATCTGGTAGATACAAGAATTACTGTTTGATATTTTCTGATATATACAAAGAAAAATATCTTTAAAAACCCCTTGCCTGATAGGATATACCAATTTAAGAGGTGTGACAACTGTGAGTTTCCCCAAAAGAACAAAAGAGATTACTATTAACTCAGCAAACCTAAGTTTATTAGACTGATGATAATAAAGGAAAACACAAACTTGACAGAATCTTAGGAGCACCTGAAAAGGGAGAAATTGGGGAGATGAGGACTATTTATATGTTCTTAGAGTCTGAAAGAAATTTTTGGTGTGCCTTGCAAGAAGGAGACTGGTTGGAATTCCACAGGGTTTATGACAGAATTGTTTTGAAGCCCATAGAGAAGTGAAGGTCTTAAAATGAAGTGTGGTGTGTAAGCTTTTAGAGTTGGTAAGTAAAAAGCTGTTCTTGTTTGTTCAATTTTATCTTAATGGAGCAAGTAATAGTGGCATCTCCTTAAAAAAGGAGGTCCCATGTTCCTGTCCTTCCTAAAGAGGTGTGGAGCTGAGGGGCCAGGGGAGGCTCTACAGCATTTGGAGAGACACAGGAGGGGACACCCAGGAGATAGTCACGTGGAAAAGAAGGGCTGCTTGCTTCTAGCTTCGCACTTGCACCAGGGAGTTGGGAGACTTGGGGGAGAAATGTGGAGTCCAGACCTGCAGAGACACCTGGCAGAGAGGTGGGTGACAGACACATGGGGAGGCTGACAATGGCAGCTGTTACCTTGATTTGTACTTTGATTTTGTTTCTTTTTTTTAAAGGTTCATTTATTTATGCATACAAGCTGGGGTACAGGCCAGAGGCATGGGTGGTGAGAGGTTGATTTTGTTCCTTTTATGCCAGACTTGCCAGGTCCATCTGCCCCTTTCCTATGGTCCTCCTTCGATTTGTGGCAACCTTTCAGGTCTTGGTGGCCCCACTTCAGGCTAACCCTGCTTGGGGTCATCTATGAATGCAGAGATGGGCAACTTGGCCTGTTTCATTGGGAAACTATTATCCTTTTTTCTCTCTCTGTACACAGCATTCTATTGAAGATATTTCACACTAAGAGTATGCTTTTTCTTTATGGAGGGATGTCGGAGTCCCTTTAGCGCGTCCAAGTTTGGTGGTGCTGGGGTAGCCTTCAGTCTGTGCATTAATACAAGTACCTAAATTTAATTTTCTTATCCTTGGTACTGTTTAATGTAGCCAGAAGAAGTATGCCCATCCCCAATATTATTTAACATGTAAGAACAGGAAATTATTTTGATATCAGGTTTAAGTCCTTCCTGTTCCTTGTTCATAACCTTTCACTGAAGGAGAGACTATTTTATCATTTCAGCACATGATGAATACATGATAAACATCTATGTGCTGTTTTTTATTATTATTGGGTATAAAGTTTCCCATATAATTATTTCAACTTCAGATTTCTTTCTGTTTTCATTGGAACATAATTTATTGCACTGTTTGATGGAACTGCAGCTCTGAAAAAACATTTAAGACTGTGGAGATCACAATTTGAACACTGTAACACAGGCAACTACTAATTAGAATTATTGTTATCAGAACTGTAGTCCACTTACAAACCAGACATAAAATGTCTTCAAGTTAAACCTTGAGAATAGATCAAACCCTACATCAAAATGGTCTGCAAAACCATTTATGGGGTCATTAGCTCAACTACCTGTGTTCATTAATGTTTTATTTCTCAAATATTTTTAGCGATATTAAAGATGCAGGAGAGTTCTCTGAAAGGTACATCATTCTTCCCTTAAGACAGCATGTAGAGAGGCCAGTGCTATGTGTAAAGAGGCTTAGTTTGGACCACCACTTATCTAATGTCAATAACCCCCTTCCAAGCAGTTCTAGGTGTTAGTGTGATTGTCTTGCTTCCTATGCTACTCTGTGTGCCACAGTATGTAGCATTCTCCCCACTGACATATGGAGAAACTGACCCCTAACATCTCCACCAGTTTTGATTGGAATAAAACCTTTGCAACAAATTGGAGAAAGCAGGGGATGAGAAATACTGGGACAATACCATAACCCTAGACTTGGAGCTGCACTGAAACAGAACCTCATCTTTTTAGCTTCATAAGCAAAAAGTGGGGCTCCCATCACTGTGCTCTGGGAAGGATGAGGGAGCAAATGACGGCTCAAATGTTACTTTTTCTGATCTTACCATAATTGCATAGATTTGTTTGAATAGATGTTTCTCCATTTGCTGTTTGACTGTAGGACAGTTTTCAGCAACTTTAAATTGTTTTTTATTTTCACAAATTGTTGTTTAGTGGGGGAGAAAAGTCACAGAACTCCTCATATCACTATTTCAGAAGTTCTTCTTACTCAGTAATATTGTGTAGCTTTATCATTATTTATAGTATCTTTATATTTAAATACCTATTCCATTTTTAGTCACTTAAGAAATGGCGTTGTAATGGAACATACATCATCATTTGTTTTCTATTGTGACCTCTTTGTGTTGGGCAGTCATCTTTCTCAAGATTTTCAGTTGGGAATCGAGACATAAATGTTTCCTGCTTTCTTATTTCCATCCTTTTTTTTAATTTATTTTTTATTTTTTTATTTTTATTATTTATATCTTTTACATTTTGTATTCCCTTTGGGTAGCCCACCACCAATTCACCCGTGATCCATCTCCATGGTCCCTTGTGTTCTTTTCTATTCCATTTTGTGCCCTTATCCTCCCCCCTCCCCCGCTGAGTGTCTCTCTCCTATTTGGTTTCCTTAATTGAGGTTTCAACCACAGTTTTGGCAGTTAGTAAGCATGGGCATAGACAGAGAATAGAGCCAAGTTAGGCCATGATATCAGCCTTCTTTCCCAGCCCTCTCTAAGCAAATTTTGCAGTCCAGGAAATATTTCTATAACTCTTCTGGCTCTATGATGGGAAAACAAATCTCTTGTCATCAACCTGTATCCTCCAAGCTAAATTTTGTTTTATTTTGTTCTTTTTTAAATGAAAGATATGTCTTCAGTCCACAAATTCTGGATCTTAAACCCACAATGCCTTTCTCATTCAAAACCACAACTGTTACAAATCAAAAATTGTTTTTTACTTTCAATAAATTGTCTTTTCAGTAAGTTTTTAATAACCAAAATAAAAATCTTGACTGTTTATTCCTGCCTATGCTTAAGGGCAAGGCATGGGAAAAGCTATAACTACTGCCCAACAATTAAGAGCATGGAAAGCAATGAGTATAAAGAAACTGGGACAAATGAATGTAGATTAACATATCCAAATGTTATCCTTTTATTCATTTAGAATTATTCCACAAGTTACACGGTCCTCTTATTTGTGGGGAGGGGATTGAAGTATAGTAGAGGGAAGAGGATGAATGCTAGTAAAATACCCAGATGGTTCTTTCTTTTCTGTAAAAAGAAAATATAATTTAGTAGAGAAAGAAAAAAGAAATGAACTGCTTAACTTTCATATGCTCTCTCTTAATATAGTGATTTGTAAAATCTGTTTTTCCTTAGCTTTTCTCAGGGTTTCCATTATTGTATGGGGTCCAAATCTTCCTACATGTCTGTGACATGCGTTGTTCATCTTTTGTGCATTTAAAGAATGTGGTGGTCTCCCCTCCTTACACAGGCTTTGGTTTGGCGTTGCCATCCTCTGCTTTTTAATGTGAATGCTGCTGGAATTTTGTTGCATGACCCTTTATTCGGTGTCTGTGAAAATCAGTACCAGAAGCAACTTTTACATCATAAAAAGAAGGTAAGGATTCATTATAAATTTTTGTTTAATGGGAAAAGGGGAAATTTTTTCTAAAAAGAATAAAAAGAGAAAGCTGCTAAAATTAATTGTTAATCATCCCTTTCCCCCAAGTTCCAAGAATAAAAATTCTTGTTTTATATCCTTTTACCTCTCTATTGACTTTTCCATGCCCTAACATTATGTTATAGGGGCAATGGAATAATGTCCATGTACTCAAAGATGCAAGAAAAGAAAAAAAAGCAAGTCGAAAAGAAGACGACCACCACATGTGAAAAGGCCATGTCTGTAATTGAAATATATCACCTTGGTAATCTGTGGGTCAATGACTAAAACCCAGACAGGACTGTGGAGGTCTCTGCAGATCATCAGTCTAAGAAAGAGAGGCCCAGATGTCCACATGCACATCTGCTTCTTGTCCAAACAGATTGCTGTGACTTGAGCTGTCACACTTGCTTTTTAACCAGTGGGAAAATGGCATACCTTTTCTGTTCATTTCTCCTACAGTGTTTTCTTACACCTTACTGTCTAAAACAGCCACATAGACCCACCTACATAAAGAGAGCTTGGAAATACTGCTGTTAACTGGGTGGCAAGGGGTCAGTTCATTAAATATTAGAGTTCTTTTTTTTTCCAAAGATTTATTTATTGATGCATACAAGAGCTGGGGTGTAGGCCAGAGGTGTGGGAGGTGAGAGGATTTACTAGAGACAGAGTGGGGCGCAGAACAGGTGGACTGACTGAAGTACACAGCTGAGGGGAGCAGCGGGTGAGACAGGAGAGGTCTGCTGAGCCATGTGGGTGAGCTCGTTGGCCAGGAATTGAACTCATGCTGCAGTGGCTGCCCATAGCTTCATAGTGTTGAGACTTCCACCACCAAGGAGGCCCACATTAAGGAGTTCTTAATAAGCATTCTTACATTAAGGGGTTCTTTTCTGAACAACTCTCTCCTTTCCAGTACTCCTTACTGGAAAATCTCCATAGATTCTTAATTCTCTCTTCTCAACTCAAGGAGTGTCTTGGGCTCAGTCTGGATTCTCTTCCTACATTATAACTTGGGCCATTTGCAGGGCTGCTTCTCATCTTGAGGATCACTTTCCTTCTTGGCCTGATATCCAAAAAAACTTTGTTTCATTAATTTTCTTTTCCTCTTTTTGTTTGTATGTTTCAAATAAAAGAGTTAATCACATGTTTGCTATTTTCTCTTGGCTGAGTGTGAAAGTACCCAACCCTTTCACTTTTTTCCTCTTCATTATTTTACTCCATATCGCCCATCTACATGGTATTTTGCAAAATACCTTGGAATTCTTTGCAATTTTCCAAGATCTAAGTGCAGTTGGCACACACACACACACACACACACACACACACACACACACACACACACATTCATTTCTGCCAGAGATAAAGTGTTTTTGAATAATCTTCTCTCTAATTATGCCTCCCTGCCCACAGAATTTGAACCTGAGGGAAATGGAGATTAGTTTAAGAAGAGTAGAAGAGTGTGGACCCAGCAATGTAATGTGCAGGCTCTTGAGTAACACTGTGTTAGAGAAGTGACCAAACCAAGATGTAGAATGAGCAGATTAAAATCTAATACTCATTAGATGACACTCCTGTGGACTTCTGCCTGATTCAAGTTTGCAGGGTTTTTTGTTTTGTTTTGGTTTTGGTATAATGTTTGCCAGTGAGTGCATAATGAAAGAAAAGTTATGAATTTAAGGGATTGGCACTTGGACTACTGAGGTCTGGTCTTAATTCTAGCATAAAATATCTATATCCCATAAGTATGTCTCATTTTCTTTTTCTTGTGTATGGGAAGGAAGAAAGCACTTGATCTTTGCATACTAAATTTCTTTGTTTTTGTGAAAGGTTTTCTGGAGAGAAGTGAACCACACTGAAGTTTCTAGGGATATCAGAGAGCCTTTTATATGTGAGAATTCCTGTCTCTCAAACCTTGTAAATAAAACCTCCACTGTAATCTTCTAGGTTTGTGCATTCTGGATATTTTTATATGATACATTTGGGTGAATGTTTATTTTCCTCTGTCCTAGTAGGTATTTTAAATTAATACACACCCTCCCCCACAAAGTCACATGATAGAATTAGTGCTCACAACTAACATGAAAAAAATTTCAGGTTATAAGCTGAGTGACTGGATATTTTCCTTTGATAAATTATTTTTTACAAGATTTTTTTGGAGGGGAGTTGTACTTGGGTTTTTAATCTTCAGGGTATACAACAGTTTTGTAGATATGAATTCTATTACTACTATATTGTTTCTATTACATTTTACAGAAGCAAAATTTCTTCATACTACTAACCAACATCTACTTGCAAGTGAAGAGGGAACAAAAGCTCATAAAATTGCAATAAAATATTTATCTTTCTTCAGCAATAGGATTAATTTTATCACTGTAGATTTATGACCCCAGAAATTGTTGCTGGATATTTAATATATCAAAATAGCAGAACAAGGAGCTTGTATTAAGAAATGTATTGTGAAATTTGTGATTTACCAGAGAGAACAGATTTCTTTTTTTTTCCATAGGACTTAATAAAACAGCAGCAAAATTGAATTAGCTTGTCATAAAGTTTAATTGCCTGACAAAAATTTTGATAATATTATTGCATTACTGTTACGCACAACATATATTGGACTTGTGGCTCTTCACCCCTGTGGACCCTAGATTGACTAGGGGAGCTAATGATGGCAAGAGGATTGTAGTGTTTGTGAGTGGGCAACTTCCTTTTTACTGCCTCTTCTTATCATAGAGGAGGAAATGTTCATTATAATGATCTTTGCAAAAGGTAAAACAGAGTTATATCATTTGCTGCCTCCCCCAATGTAATTCCTTTGTTGAATGCCTAGCTCTTCAGGAATTTCATAGTTCTTCAGTATATAGGATCTTGACAGAGTGTGGCTTAGTGACATTAGGTTTATGTATCTGGGAGCTTTTTTTTTTTATGATAGAAATAGTCTGAGAGCAGCAAGTCATAAAAGACCACAGTAAATCTATAACCTTCAAATTTCCTCTATTTTGAGTTGTGGGTACAACTGTGAATTACTCTATGCTCACTTTTTTTTCCTTATCTTTTAAGATCCTATAAGAATTAAGTACACACTTAGGGAAAAAAAAAAAAAAAACACAGTCTCTTGAGATTGAACATTTGATTGTTCAAAAAGGTTAGAAGGATATGGCCGGTAGAGGTGGAATAACTTCAGTACTCATAACTCAGCTAGTACAGAATCTGAGAACAGAGCCACTAAATCAATGGTGTGGCCGTACAGCTTAAAACCAGGACCATCTCAGTTCTTATCCATAAAGCTTCTAACTGCTAACATTCTTGGCCATTGTTTTGTGACTTTACAATCAGAATAAAGTTTGCAAAGGATGTCTGAGTCTAAACATTTCATAGAGAGTGACTGATTAAATGAAAATACAAACTGTGTAGGGGAAAAACCAACATTTCCCTTTTAGTTTTATTTGAATGAGGAAACAAAACTGGCTTTACCTTTTCTCTTCCATTCTAGTGTCTCCTAGGTTTCAATAATTAATGTGTTTAAAATATGTCATCATTTGTTTTCACACATTTGATCGGTCCCATTGTATGATCTTGGTAGTAGGGACATACTGCCAAGTGCTCTTATTTCCACCTTCCACCTTCCATTTCTGCTTATTTATTATGTAGTTAGAGAAGATGTTTAAGATAATATAAAGAATAAACTGGATTCACTGATAACTACACTAAGTTTCTGTCTGTAAATCTTGTTGGGAGTAATTCATCAAAACCAGTTACGAGATTTTTGCCTGGGAAATTATAGTTAGAAATTTCAAAAAAACTATTAAGTCCATAAAATCTGCATGAGTTTATGACAAAAATAGACTATTGATTAATTTCAAGGCACCATGGATGCCTGAGTACTAGTGTCTATATCTCCATTTCAGATCCTAATTAAAATGACCAAATAAATTTAATAATAGGGAAAAAATCACATGAACAGCCCTTACTGAAAGGTAAGATTATACAACTTCAACATCAAAAAGAAAATTACATTGCTGAAAAAAGTATTCATAAAAATTAATAGTAAAGGATGGACAAAGATACTTGACACTTATTTAAATAAAAAAGGGAATGTGGGTGGTAACATTCGGCTAACCAAGGTAGAATCTAATGCCAAGCATATTAAGTACGTCAATAATGCTGTATTATTGATGAAGAGTCCAAACACTATTGTACAATTGATGAAGGATACTAAAATGCTGAGTAAAAAGTATTCCAAGAAAATAGAAAAAACTACATTCCTTGTATATAAGTAACCAACATTAAAATACATAAAATCATCAAAATATGCAGTTGGTAGAAATCTAAGAGAAGTTGAAGGCAACACAATACTAATGAAAGATGAATGTATATTTTAATATTCCTGGAGATATCAGGAACACATAGGTAAATTAATAACCCAGTATCTTAGAGATTTGGCATTTCTTTCCAGGCACTCATGAAACACTTATAAAATTTTTGATAATATATTGCACTGCAGTGGAAGAGTCAATACTTGACAAAATTCATTCATTAATGCTAGAGGATATATTTTCTGACCATATTAGAACATATACAGAAAAAATTAACAAAATAAAATAAGCTCAATAACTTACCCCTTCATCAACTTTTGTAGGATTGTGTTATGACTCCCTTTTTTATTTATATACAAGTATTTTCTTTCATATTCTTTCAAGAATTATGTAAATATAAATCCATTCTCTGTGGCCACCACACTGAAATCATTCAGTACTTTACTATTGTGGGTAATAACCTTATATATGACTTTTTCTATGGGCACTATGTATCCAAATATATAAATATTATGTAATCCAAATAACTAGTTTTGGCAGCACCAAACAGTGGGTTAAACTCCTCAGTCTGTCATTCTTGTACTGAATAGCATGTGCCATTGTCAATACTAAAATGCCAATTAGTTGTGTTCATGCACTTATTTTTACCCATGTTCCTAGTTTCAAAGAACTTTTTTTCATTTTCTAACACTAAAAAGTAAACTGACAACTTTCCTAGTAATTCTTAGACTGAAGGAAATATAAAATAACATAATATATAGAAAAATGACAACTGTAAGAGCATAACATATCAAAATTTATGAGTGATTCCAAAGTTGTACTCAATAGAAAATAAATGTCTCTATATGACTTTGATATTAAAGAAAAAAATTAAATTTTAAATTTCATTTGTGAAGTTATAAGATAAATATCTAAAATAAAGGAGATATTGGAAAAGTATAGCCCAAAGGTCAATTTCATCTATTTTTGGTTAATAATATTCTATCAAAACACAGACATGTTCATCACTTGAATAATCCATGTCTGCTTTTGTGTTAGAATGGCTGAGTTGTGTAGCTATGAAAGATACAATTTCTTTACTATATGACCCTTTATAAAGAAGGTTTTTTGACTTTAAGATGTGAACTAAATATGATTATTAAAAATAAAACTATGAACTAGTAATTTGGAAAACAAATAGAGAGACATGTCAATTGTTTTAGCACATGGAACAGTGCAATGTTATCAATCTTATTTAATTAACATTGTCTCATACTAAAGCACTGAGCAAAAACGTAATGAAAAAAATACATAAAATTCTCACACAAAAATGAAAAATAGTAAGTAAATATTAGTAAATCCATTTATCAATGTATTTAACTATTAATAACCTGCATCCAAGTTAAGAGTTATTCCAGGGATATATAAATTTTTTACTATAAGTTACTGTTACTATATATAATCATATCAATTAGATTAAAACAAAGAAAGCATATATTAATCTCAATAGATACAGGAAAAACAGCTGGTCTTTTTTGTGATATGAGAAATAATGATCTGAAAGTAAGGAGGTACATCTAAAAAATAAGAAGGAACCAACAGCCATTGTTATTCTCACTAGCACAGGTGTTCTTCTCAGATGAAAATTTTAGAGAGAATCTTACTGAAATCACAGATAATGTAAGAACACCTCCCATTTTGTGAATATTTAAGAAAACCAGTACCTAACAGTGGAATAGGACAAGAAAAATAAAAACGAAAATTTAAAATTATTATTTCAGATTGTATGATTGTATTTCCTGAAAAAATTAAAATCGGGAAATTAACATTGATCTCTTACTATGACTTTATTCGTCTCATTGAATGCCAGTCAGTTTCTTCAATTGGAAACAGGTATTCGGTATTAAATGTTATGTTTATATGTCACCTATCTTCATTTTCCTTAAGTCTACAACATTTTATTATTCTTTCCTTGAATTTCATACTTGATACTTGAAAACTATGGACAAGTTATTTCATAAAATATCTGCTAATTTGGGTGTGTCTGATATTCTTCAAATTTGATTCAATTAATACATCTTTGGCTAGGTTCTTTCAGTAATAATATTGTTACATACTAAATTGCATCAAACAGACATTTTTTTCTTTGTCTTATTAATGATGTTTGCCATTTATTTATTGATTAGAGTGATGCTCACGAGGTTATTCCATTCTAAAGTTATTAATTTTCCCTTTGTAACTGAGTATTGTATGAGGAAGTAATTTGGCATTATAAAAATATCCTGTCCATTAAAATCTCTATGTATATCAGTAAGATTCATGCTTCTCTTTTGTTCAATAGTAATAATTTCTGTATTCATTTTAATGCTCAAATTTACCCAGACTGACTCCTTCAATATC
The DNA here is from genome assembly GCA_004024925.1 of Scalopus aquaticus. Taxonomy (NCBI): domain Eukaryota; kingdom Metazoa; phylum Chordata; class Mammalia; order Eulipotyphla; family Talpidae; genus Scalopus; species Scalopus aquaticus. The sequence goes on along the minus strand of PVIJ01005756.1, from coordinate 25,211 downwards.
TTTTATGTGCCGCTTTTATATGTATTTATCTTTCTTTTTCTTTTTTTTAAGATTTATTTATTTATGCATACAAGCTGGGGTACAGGCCAGAGGCATGGGGCAGCGAAAGGGTTCACCAGAGACAGAGTGGGGAGCAGAACAGGCAGATGGATGGAAATACACTGCTGAGGGGAGCAGCGGGCAAGGCAGGAGAGGTCTGCCGCGCCATGTGGGAATCTCCCAGGCTGGGCGTCGAACTCGAGTCGCTGCTGCCGACAGCTCCACAGCACAGCACTTAACCGCTGCACCACCAGGGAGGACCCTAATATGTACTTATCTTTCTTTGAGTTCTTTTTAATTTTCTGACAAAATGATATATTCCGGGCTCACCTTGTACTTTCCCTTTCTCAGTTGTGGAATTAGACTTTCCCTAAGCTCTTTTTAGTAGAATCAAGAACTGGTGTTAGGTGACTTCATTACTCATTTTCTTTTTCTCAGCAGCAAGAACACAGAGATTTTTATGTTTGTATTTACATACATCAACTACATCTATATATTTTTTCCATTTATCTATATGAAAAACAGGAGGGTAAACTAACATCTCCAAGCCAGTCCACCAAAGTAAAATCAATACTAGTTTCATCCTTTTTTATATTTGCATCTCCCCCCTCTAATAATGAGACAATTGACCCCCATTCACCTTAATTTACTATTGCTGTTGCAATCCTTTCCATTTCCAATTCCTCTTCATCCTTCTAACACTCTAACACTCAACGTGGCTGCCACTTTTCTCAACTCACCTGTATTCTGAGACCCACCATACAAAAACCTGGGTTCAATGCATCATGCAGGCAGCTCACCTGCACAGCACTGACACCTACTCCATCACACCAGACCATCCGTGAAGATCACAAGTCCAGAATCAGTTTCATTGGCTAAAACCAAACCGACAACAGGGCTGATTCCTTTTGGAGACCCTGAGGGAGAAGTTTTCTTGTATTCCAGTTCCATCTGTATCACTTGACTTGTAGCCACTTGCATTATCCCATCCTCAGAGTGTCCCTAAATCTCTGCTTCTATTATCACTTTGCCTTCTTCTGTCTCTGATCCTCCTATGTCCTTCATATAATGACTGTTGCGACTGCATCATGCTGGATTATCTGGTCCAGGAAATAATCCAGATAACAGCCCAATTTTAAGATCCTTAGTTCCATTAGACTGACAAAGTCCTTTTTGTCATATAAGGTAACATTCACAAGTCCCTGGGATTATGACAGGATATGGATATATTTGTATTTGGGGGCCACTATTCAGTCTACCTTTATTATTACTTGCTATTATTAAATTATTTATAATTGTAAGGTTAGAGCTAAACTATACACTTCACTATGATTTGATTTTATTAAATATCATGAAATATAATACATATGATTAAAAATACAGGTGAGAAAGAGGAGAAGGTATATTCTGAAGTTCAGCAGGAGAAAGATACAGAAATAGTAATGTAAGAATTTATGATTGAGGAATTTAGGAATTCCAGATTTAGGAATTCCAACCAGTAACCTATGAAATTACTGTGATGTCTAAGAAGAAACCATGGGGAAGATGGCTAGAATCTCAAGTCCACCACACTGATACCTATTAAATATCTGGTGATAAATTTCATATCATAATATCTATTTGCTTCAAGGAAAATAATCCCTGGGGCATCTACTGAAAATTAACCATATTACCAGAATCCATGTGTGCTAAATATATAAAGACATTTGTTATTCAAAAATATCAGAATGCATTGTATTCTAACATATATATGCTTGTTTGCATAATATATATATTACATTTTATATGTCATTTACATTTATATATATATATATGTGTGTGTGTATCAGTATCTAGTGAGCAACAATGTTATATATAACTACAAAAATGGAGGGGAAAAAACCCTCATTGCATGACGTAGAGGATTTGCAAAATTTTATATACCATCATATGTAGTGGGTTATTTTTTAACCCTATAATCATTGGCATTATTATGGAATTCAGACATTATTTATTATATCAGAAAAGGCTGTAATAATATTAATAGAAGCAAACTAGTTAGATTCTAAATAGTATATGTTATGCTATCAGACATGTCAAAATATAAAAAGAATCTAGAGAGAAAAGAAGTGATATTAAAATATGGATAGTGAATCCTTTGGATGTGGAATTGTGAGGAACTATTGCGTTTAGGCATTTCCAAATTTTCCATTGAATATACAATGTTTTTACAGAAAGAAAGAAAACAATAAAAGGTATTGCTTTAGCCTCCCATAAATACTTACTCAATAATTGGGCTAAGAGAAGTTTTACTATGTAGGAGGCCTTAATTTTCTCAATACTCATCACTCCACAAGAGAAAAAGTGTGCCTGCTTTTTTGTTTATGGGCACTGGGCAGGAAGGTGCACCATTAAATCTACTCTGTAGAGACAACAATCATTATCAGCTATGTGACCTGGGAAGTGCAGAGAGCCAGCAACTCTGGATATATCCTATATACAAACATTAAAGCATCCTCATAGTCTCACTGACATATAGCACTGAAAAAAGGGTTAGATCTAAACAGAGTGAAATACAACAATAAACAGAAGGTCTATGTGTTAAAATTTCATTACTCTGAAAAGATAAAATGCAGTGTGTTCCCCTTGTCTGTCTGGCTTCATTTATGCTTTCCATAAACAAATAGTACCTGCAAAACAACCTCACTCTTTGTCTTCTAGTGTTAATATAATTATTGAACTTTCATAAAAATTGGCATAGTAACTCATTAAGCAATTACCTGAATTTAATCCTCTTTGGACTTGATCAGGACAACCATACTTAGTGCTTGAGAAGTCACGATGAAAATCATGAAACCTCAAGATCTATCTCCTTATTCATAATTAAATAAAACAGTCTTTTAATCCTTTAATCTACTCTAGAAACTGAATAATTGAGCTAGAACAGAGATTGTTCCATCTAATTCAAAACATTTGGAGGTCAGAGTCTCAGAAGAGAGATTTTTCACATGTTTATTTGCTCTAATTCGCATAATTGGTACATTAAAATGAACAAATTAGAACAAGCAACCAGAGGGTACTGGATTAGCAGAAGTCTTAAAAGCTTTGCAGCTTCTTCATATAATTATTGAGGAGGCATGTTTAATTAGCATAACACACATTAGTATCAATTAAACATATTCAAGGTCAGGAAATTAACCCTTTTGCAATTTAAAGTTGGTATTTTAATTTTATACTACTCTCAGCCTAGCAGAAATGTTAATTTATTTCAATGTAATATTCTGATATTGTTATAAATTAAAAATCACTGTGCTATCACTATAATACACTAATTTATAGGTAGGAAATTGAGATTTTAGCTTCTAGAGATATCTATATAAGGCTCTCATAAATGTGAAAGTTCAGTACTCGAAGGAATGAAGATGCACATACAATTTCAAGTGACGATGCTTTGCTGGCTGGACTCTCTGAGCTGAGTGAAAAATAGAATGAAGAGACTTAAACAGTAGCTCCATTTCCTAATCCCATATCTTGTACCTCAATTGAAAGGGGTTAAGAGCCCATTAAATTTTCTTCTTGGTCCATAAGCTTCTTTTCAGTACCTTTCCCAGGTTGTGAAGAAAATTTCCTGAAGGTTAGCCATTAAAGATTACTGTACTCCTGAAAATCCTTGACTTATGTCTTGAAACATGGGGTCATTTTAATTATCTATGGATGAAAGACAGTGGTTTGACTTCAGCTGACTTTAGGTGTCTTTTATGATGTATAACATCTTAAGGTTCTGAAATACTGACTCCCTCATTACAATGAAGAAATTGCTGAATTTTCTTAGCTTTTAGTTTTTATTTCTACCTTGTGTAGTCACTTACTATTGACACATTAAGACTGATTTCTATGATAATGAAATGAGAAAAAAACCTACAAATTTGAAAAAACAGGACACATGAATATTTTCTTAATAGTTTCCATTATTAAGGTACTCTGTCTTTGATTAAAGCTGTCAAAATTACTATCAGTAATTATAACTAGAACCAGAGGATAGAAAACGTTATGGAGGTATGAAAGTACTTTGTGATCATTTACATGTATGAAATTTTTCACATTGGTCATATCTGTTTTATGTCTTGAAACTTTTTTTGTTTTCAGATGGAAAAGAGATTATAGCCATATTAATTGTATTTTTCTATTGTTATGTAGTATATACAGTTAATAGGTATGAAAATATATTTATTAAAGTTATCCTATATTGTGATTAGTATTTGATCCTTTCTTTAGAAGTTCAAAATAAGAAACTAATGCAAGATGAGTTCTGTTGGGACATGTGGAAAGAAAAAAGCATTTTCACATCTGAGGATGCTATCATTCAGTTGCATTCATTTACCAAACCTCAGGGTGTTTGCCTCTGTTCTGGGACTTGGAAATATGAAATTTTTAGGATGCTGAATAAAATTTCTCTTGTCAAGGGGAGATTCATAAAAGAGCCAAGACAAATTATATGTAGAAACAGAATGTCAAGTTATGGGTGTAGTAGTAAATAAAAGATAAAACAATCATAATATTCCATAATATTTAAACTGTACTTTCACGGCCTTTAGGTGGGGCTAATCTACATGTCAAAAGTAATCAGGGCTCATAAACTTTTTCTGCATGTATTTTAAACTGCAATAAAATTTACAAAAAACAAAGCGAGATGAATACAACATCAGAAAAGAAAAATGCTGGTGTTTAATGAGAACAGTGACTATAAACTATAGCCTATTCATCTATTCATTCAACAAATGTTTTGTGTATATGTGTGGGTCTTGGTGCCAGACTCTGTGTTAGTTCCTCAGGTAACCTACAATGAGCCAAAAGCCATTTTTCAAGAAAACAAAATAAAAGGAAATTTGAGAAGAATATATATTTTTGATTATTAAGATAAAGCAAACTGATGATAAGATGGACAATAACATCAATTTGAGCACCTGCTTCTGTGCTCAGGAAACTTTTCAGTGAGGACAGAGCATTCAGCCCAGGCAAGAAAGATGAAAAGCAACCAGTCATGGGAGGAAAGTAATCTTATCCTAGGCCAAGGAACAAACCTGGAAGATAGTCTGTGTGAATTGAGTATGTACATGAACCAGAGAGTTGTCTGTGATTCAAAGTAAATGGCACTTCCTTTTTATAATTTTCAGCTCTACTTTCCTACCTCTCATTACAGAATGAGCCTGGAGCAAAGGCCCCCACTTATTTCCAAGAGAGTCTCATGGTATCTCCTTCTGTGTGCTCAACAACTGTTCTGCTAACTTAACTGGCACAACCACCACATTTCAGTCCTTGGTTCTAGAAAGACTTGTAAGATCCCTCCACTGGGGTCAGCAACCTCTCTCCAAGGATGGCTATTGTAACCTCGAATCCTGGCCACCTTGGGTTGGACTTTGTTCTCCTGTGCTGATTGACTCCATGCAGGGTTATAGGCTTTTTGATACTTTAACTCAGTGCAACTGAGACCAGACTAGTCAATTTGAGTGTGGCTTTTTTGAAGCTTAGGAATAATGAAAGATATTTCAAACCATTATATAACCTCACATGACCCCAGGGACTTGAGCTAGTGGAATGACTCCCAGATTTTCACCATTTGTTCAGGGATAATTTCTCTCTCAATATCAGATCTATTGTAGGACCTTTGAAATTTTTAGGGCTCAAGCAAAATTTCCTTCTAGTTCCAGAAGGAATATACTGGTGGATCTTATCCTATTCTAAGATTTTACTCTTCAAGTCTTTATTCCCTACTCTAGATTAATGATTAATAACAGATATCCATTCCACAGAGAGGTGGTCTGGCTTCTTATTCCTTATTAAACTGGATACTTACATATTCTTTTTTTTTAAAGATTTATTTATTTATTTATGCATACAAGAACTGGGGTGTAGGACAGAGATGTGGGGTGGTGAGAGGATTCACCAGAGACAGAGCGGGGAGCAGAATAGGCAGATCGACTGAAGTACTGTGCTCAGGGTAGCAGTGGGTGAGGCAGGAGAGGTCTGCTGCGCCATTTGGGAAGCTCCCCGGCAGGGGATTGAATTCATGCTGCAGTGGCTGCGGATAGCTTTGCAGTGCTGATACTCAACCCAGATTCTTAAACACTTTCCCTATTCTGTATTTTTGAATAATGTTAATAAACTTTAATGCCATGATAGACAATGGTGTGACCAACGAAAGAGAAAATTTGAACCCACTGACTAAACTCTCATCTGACCAATTCTCAGGTATCCACTTGAAACTTTGTCTCTGGAACTCTAATTTTTACTTTCTATACATGGCTATTTTTGAATGGCATCTCTTTTCTTTATATATTTTAATAAAACATTGTTGATTAATCAGTTTATAATCAAAATATATAGCCCCAAGAGTCCCTCTTATTTAGGTGACATTGTCTTTCTCTACCCAATTAAAAAAATGTGTTGAGCTCACAGTTTAACCCTATTTAATCTCTCCTTTTCAAGTCCTTGGGAGATATCTTTCTGTCACTGCCATGTACTAACAACTGCTTACCTTTGTAGATACAGGGCAATTTCCTACATAAATTTATTTGATTAGGCAGTAATATAAATCTCCTGACATGTAAGGGAATGAGGTACCAGTAGTAAGAGAACTGGGTAACTAGTGCCATTTTCTTTACCTTAGTTTTAAAATTTCTAAAATCATTCAATCAAGTGCATTTGGTTAACCATACATTCTCTCTACAAATCTAAAGACCTGTAAGACAATATTTTTTAGCCTTCAAGTATACATTTGCCACTATTTAGGAAAAGTTTCCATGACAGGACAATTAAAGGGTTCATCAAATTTTGATACTAAAATCCTCAGTTTGTGTGACTTGATGTTACAGGAAGGATCAAATTATGCTTTTTTCCTCATTTCCTTTATTGTCATATTTACAAAATCCATGAAATTCTCTAAAATCAGGGGCCAGGAATCCACATGGTAAACAAAAAGGACAAAGCATTCCTCCTGGAACTTTTGGTGCTAGTTCCTGAGGGTAGAAGACTATAATGAGAGGAGTTATCAGTATTGAATTTGGAACTTTATTTCCAAACTCATGGTTGTGTTTGGAAAAGACCTTAAGTATCTAAATGGATGACTGCCCTGAAAAGATCTTTTGTTTCTGAGTAGTGAGGATACCTCTCTAATGATTTATGAATTTCCTATCAGTTGCTTGAGATAAATTTTTTTACTTCATCTGGAAAAATATTTGCTGTTCATTCCTATAAACCAGAGGTCAAGATCTAACTCCAACTTCTCCTATATTTATGAACAACCTCCTCACCCTACCAACCCTGCTTACTTGGGACACTTCAAAATAATTACAGTTTAAATTTGGATTTGTGGATCTCTGAAAACTTGACTCATATGTTATTGCTTTCTGGAATTTGAGCCCTGGAAACCCCAAAGTTTTAGACAAATGGATGTTATATGGTTCTGTTTGTTAATAGCTGCCCCGTCACTAACCAACCATGTAAATCTCTAGCATATGAGATTTCACAATTCTCTTTTGAAAGTTTCTTAGTTTTCACTTTGTCGTATATAAATCATGACACTAGCCCCAATACATATAGTATTATAAGAATTAGATGAGGGGTGTATATAGTGGTTATAGTAAGTGTTTAATAACAGATACAACAACTTGATCTCAGTCTTCCAGTATGGTCTTTTAAGTGTAGGGTCAATGGAACAGGTAGCTCTGTAGCATGGTGAGGTCCTTAGAAAACAAAAAATCAAACCACAGCTTGTCAATTCTTATATCCTCCATTATTTTGATTTGTGAAAACAGGAAGATGATTCAGAATGAAGCAGGGCTAAGCTACAAGAAAACTGTCCCCCAAAACTGCCTAAATTTGAGCAGGTTTGCCAAGAATCTGAAAGAATGTGGATTAAGAGCCTTTGCCCTGTGATGTAAATGTGATGTTAGTACATTATTCTCAGCTTAATTAATTGAGTCATTATTTTAAATGTCTCCATTTTCCTTTATTATAATCTTTCTTCTCTTGATTTTCCTTTTTTTTTAAGATTAATTTATGCATACAAGCTGGGGTACAAGCCAGAGGTGTGGGGCAGCAGGAGGGTTCACCAGAGACAGAGTGGGGAGCAGAATAGGCAGATTGAGGGAAATACACTGCTGAGGGGAGCAGCGGGCAAGACAGGAGAGGTCTGCCCGTGCCATGTGGGAATCTCCCGGGCCAGAGCATCGAACTCGTGTCGCTGCTGCCAACAGCTCCACAGTGCAGCGCCCAACCGCTGCGCCACCAGGGAGGCCCCGATTTTCCTTTTTAAATGAATTTTTAACCTCTTTCTTTTGTTTTTAATTTTTTTCTGTGAGGTTTGTAAGTAATGTATGAATTGAGGTATCAGAATGGATTCACTGGAATCCCTATTCTGTCACTCGCAGGCAGTAATTCAACATGTTGTAAATCAATTTACTCCTTTGAGAAACAGAATATTAATAATATCTACCTCATAAGACTGTTTTGAGGATTGGGGCCTCCCTTGTGGTGCAATGGGTTAAGTCTCAGCACTATGAAGCTATCCGCAGCCACTCCAGCACAAGTTCAATCCCTGGCCAGGGAGCTTCCCACATGGCACAGTGGCCCTCTCCTGTCTCACGTGCTGCTCCCCTCAGCCATGTATTTCAGTAGATCCACTTGTTCTGCTCCCCATTCTGTCTCTGGTGAATTCTCTCATCACCCCCCACCAACACCTCTGGCCTACACCCCAGTTCTTGTATGCATAAATACATCATTCCTTAAAAAGAAAAAAAAAACTGTTTTGAGGATTAAAAATGGGGAGAATACATGTGAAATACCGAACTAATAAAAAAAAAAATCTTCATTCACAAATTCTGCAGTGCTCAAAGAATGAGTGATCCACAGTCACTTAGTGAATTCAGGCCACTCTTGTGATATTTTCTGTGTGCTGTCTATTTCTCTTCTTTAAATTCTTTTATTTTTTCATCTTCATCTCCTTTATTTCTCCCTTATCCTCTCTTTTATTTTACCATCATCCTTTTTTCCCCCTAAGAGTCATCTGTTTTAAAGATCTAGTTCGTGCTAAATAATCATGAACTCAGTTGAACATGACATGAGGGAATTCATGGAAGGACATGGAATAAAAGTAGTATGTTAATCCTATAGAAACTTAATTTTATCACACCCCAATGTTGCTGATACGCTGCACTCAATTCACTTAACTTGGGAATTTCTGAAGCATTCTTTTCACCTTTGAACAACTCTGACTTTCACCTTTGTTAAGTCATTGAAATAAGAATGAACAAATAAGAAACACATTATCTCAAAGAAATGTCCAGGTATTCTATAAGGGCTAAGGATTCTTCATCTAAAAGATAGATCTGCCAATATAATTTTGTCCGTATAAACTATTCAATTTCTGAAAACCTCAGTTTCCTCATCTAGGATATATGGTTGACAGATTTGTTAGCATCTAGGGGCCATTTCAACTACAATATTCTCTGAACATGATGGCTGAGACAAACACGAGGGCGTCTTTAATACTTAAGCCGTTTCATGGAATTTACTAGCAATGTCTATGTGTTGAAGATCAAGCATGCTTATTCATATATGTTGCAGCACACTGACTTTTACAGTACTCAAAACAATATATTCATATTCATATTTAAAGTCACTGTGGAATAATTTTAGCATCCCCTTTTTCCAGGTTGTGTAAATCAATAGATTCCTTTTTTCTGCCTTTTGAGTAATATAAGTCTTTCCTTATCTCCAGAAAGTAAAAGATGAGTAATATTTAACAGGTTAGGAGAGGCACTCAGGTGGCACCGACAAGAGGAACAATAGTGGAGAGAAGAATGGATATTGAGAATGGCATGTGATTTTATATGGTGAGAGTAGAATTTCACAATCTCTGTCCACAGGTTAATGTAGTTCTGAGGCAAAAGCACATGAGGGAAGCTGTATACTATATCCCCTTATGAAATTCAACTTATGTGTTCTTACACTATAGAGTATCTGTTGCAGAAGATAGAAGCAATTTCCTAAGTTATTCCATGATGCCACCAGCATTGCCTTCATATTAAAACCAGACAAAGATCTTATAAACTACAGATCAATATTCCTCATAATACTAATGCAAATATCCTCAACAAAATGTTAACAAATTGGACCCATCAATGTATAAAAATAATTATATATCACCTTGACTATGGTGGGCTTTATTTCAGAGATCAAGACTAGTTTAACATTTGAAAATCAACTAATACAATCCATTACCGACTGAAGAAGAAAAATCACACAATCACATCAATAGATGCAAAACAAACCATTTGACATAATATACCAGGGATTCATGATAAAGACTCTAGGTAAGCTAGGAATAGAAAGGATCTTTTTCAACTGGATAAAGAATGTCTACAAAAATCCTACAACTAACATCATGATAAATGGTGAGAAATTAGAATCTTTCCAGGTAACATCAGGACTGACAAAGATGTCCCCCGTAACCACTCCTTTTCAATTTTATTGGAAATTCTAGCAAATGCTGTAAGACAAGATAAATAAACATTGATACATTGACAGCTGTAAAAGGAGAAAGCAAAACTACCTTTCTCTGTTGATGACATGATTGCTAATACAAAATAAAAAATAATCAACAAAAAAACCCCTCCTGGAACTAATAAAACAATTATAGCAAAGTTGCTGCATGTGTTACAATGGCCAAATACCAGAGCACTGACAACACCAAATTCTGACAAACATACGAAGGAACATGAACTTTCAGTCATTGCTGGTGGCAGTGCAAAAAGGTCCAGCCACTTTGGAAGACAGTTTGCCATTTTACTATAAATCTAAGTATCTTATGATACAAATGGGCTATTATACTCTTCCACATGTACCCAAAGGAGCTAAAAACTTACATCCACGTAAAACCCTGAACAAAGATGTTTATATTACAGCTTTAATTGCCAACATTTGTTAGCAACCAAGATCTCCTTCAGTAGGTGAATGGATAAATAATCTATAGTATATTCAAACACTGGACTATGACTCAGTATAAAAATGAAATGAGCTCTCAAGCCATAAAACATCAATGAACCATACATACATATTGCCAAGTGAAAGAAGCCCATCTGAAAAAACTACATAGGGTGTAATTCCAAACATATAAAAGTATGAACACTAAAAATATCAGTGGTTGCCAGGGATTGGGGGTGAAGGAGAAATGTACCACCAGAGCACAGAGGATTTTTAGAGCAGTGAAACACTCTGTATGACACAGTAGTTGTAAATATGTATCATTATACATTTATCAAACCCATGCTATACATAACACCAAGTACACAATACCAAGAGTGAAAGCTAAAATGAAGTGTGGGCTTTTTGTGATAATATTCCAATGTAGATCCATCAGCTATAACAGATGTACCATTCTGGTGTAGGAAGTTGACAGTGGGGGAGGATATGGATGCAGGAGGTGTATGGGAACTCTTTGTACAGCTGATCAATTTTGTAGTGAACCTAAAACTGCTCTGAAAAATCAAGTCTATTTTAAAGAGGAAATCAAAAAGATTATCAAGAGTAATTTTCACAGTGTTTTCTCCCTTCTTGTCATATAACTTTTAAGTAGCAGGAATCTTTTCTAAATAGCCTGGAAATTTTGAGACTCTATTCTAAGTTTGTTTCAGCTTACAATATTCTATCCTTTGTGATTTCGATGTCATGAAATATATCTAAGTATGAAGTTATTTTGCTCATGTCATTTACTTTGGGGTCATCTTCACCCTTTTGTCCCAACTGCTATCCACAGTTATGTTGATTTTGCCATTACTAAATTTCTTTGGCTGTATATTTTATCTTCCTAAGGTGCAGATTCAACATTCCCATAGCGACCTATTTCTCCATTCAAAATTTAACAGAATTTCATTTCAGGTGTGAGCAAGTCTAGTTTCTTTGCTGCACTTTTATAATTGTTTTCTCTCTTTTCCCCTTTTGATTATCCTGTTTTGTGAAATGTCACATGAATAATCATTAATGGAAAAGGAGGCACCATGATGACAATTTTACTGTTTCTTTGTGAATTAAACAACAGCGATCCGGCACCCACAGGCTTTGAAAGAAGTGACCTCTCATTGGCCACTGAGCAAGGTGCATAGCTGTTATTTACATGGTGACTTGTGGACTGAAGAACTGAGAAGTCTGCATTTTACACATTTTCCCCCAAATATGTTGATAACTGAGAATTGAATGTGTTTAGGGGACTGGAATTATTTAACTAAACTCTGGTAACTGAAATTCATGCACTGGTGAACTGTGCAGAGTGATGACCATATACATTTGGCAATGATTCCATTGTAAAACAATTACCTAGACAAATGTAAAAGAGATCAAGAAATCATTATCTTGGTAGGAGAAAATCTTTCCTAAAGTAGAATGTGAAACTAAAGGAAGAGATAGTAGATATGACTTGATAAAAGTTAAAGAATCTTACCTACAAACAAAAGGCAATCTATGTAGTTAAAAGATAATGACAAATTAGGAAGTAAAATATAGGTATGTCACAAGGATTTGGCCAGCAGTTCACTTTTTCTAGAAAATTATGAGAAGGGGAAAAAGTGAGTCAAAAGTCGTGAATCAACAGATGATAGGTTAAGCTAAATTTCTCCTCTGCGTGAACTATGAAATGCAAAGTATTTTCTAGCAGAAAAAGTGAAGTATAGCAGCCTAGATCAGATCTTTTGCCATGCAATTCGAGAAATCTTGAGGTACTGTGATATAGATGAATGTTTTTTTTCTGTTAAAAAAAAAAAGAGAAAAATGAACACAGTATCTGTTTCTCCAGGGTAAATTTTGCACCACTGAACTTTGCAAAACATCAAAACACAAGTCTCTAAAAAAATCACTCTTAAACAAGAGGGAAATGAATGGAATGGCTAATGAACTTGTGAATTACTTTTGTAGCCTCACTCCTGAAAATGGCAGTAATGGGGAATATCTGATGTGAAAATAAGGAAACCTTAAAGGGTATAAGGACTCAGATGAAGTAGAATAGGAACGAAAGCCCTTGATAACCCACCCTGGCTGATTTATTTATAGTTTCAATTGGAAAATGTTAAGAAATTAGAGATTACAGGCAGGAACAGCTTCTGAAATTGTGCCTAAACACCTCAAATATTCCTAAGGAATCCCGCAGACAACTGTGTCAGAGAGGAGCTGACAAATGGAGTATAATAAGCACAGAGATCATGCCCTTGTCAGCCAGCATACGGAGAGCATTACTGATCCTCAGCAAATCATTACTGATCCTCAGAAAAAAGTACTGTGACTGGGTCTAAAACCTGACTGGAATTTTCCATAGATGTGTGATATTGGAGATGGGTTTGCAGCTGCACTTGCCAAATCACCTTTGCAAAGCACGGTAGGTCACAGTCAGAGAAGCAAAGGCTGCTCTGCTCTTTCTCAAGCAGAAATGGAATTAAAAGTGTCAAGCAAGTTTTCTCCCACAGAGGCTGAGGAGAGCAGATTATAGATCAGTGATTAGTACAAGTATCTGTGATCCCTCAGCAAATTTCCATCTTGATTCTGGGGCATAAGTTCTCAGTGCTGCATGATCGTGCACAATTCCTCTAAACAGGTGCTCAGTCAGGACTGGGGAGGATGAATTCTGACCTGGGTATCTGGCATCTGGTACCAGCTTCTTCTCTGCCTTCCAGAAGGCTCTAGACAAGTCCTGGCACCTTATCATCTCTAGTTTTTTGCTATTATTTGTTTAAATATATGCAGTGGTAATTACACTAGTTGGAGGTATTTTCTACTAGAATATCTTCCATTACCAAGTGCAAACTTTCTCTTAGTAAGCCTGAATAACAGTTTTCTGAACTCTTCTGTTCTGGGTAATTTTCATAAAATCACCAGCTGAACAAAGTGAAGGAGCAAACAGTAAATAGCATTTTATCCAATAGGGTCTTGATAGCTAAGTTTGATTCCTAACCTGTTAACCAAGAATGTGAGTGGTTAAGAACACAGGCTAATAAAGGTTTAGGGAATATCCTAAATTCACACAGTCAGAGTTTAAATCTCCGTTCTCAAACACTCAAAAACGTGGGACAAATCATTGCCTTAGACTTCATTTCCTACCTCAGAGAAAAGTATCTAGTTTGTGGAAGACTGAATAATACTCTTGCCCCAAAATGCGCATATCCAAATCCAAAGACCCTGTGAATATCAATTTACATGGTAAAAGGGATTTTGAAGAGAGGATCAAGTTAAGGATCTTGAGATGGGCGGATTATCCTGGATTTTCAGGATGAACTCTAAATGTAATCACAAGTGTTCTTACAAGAGAAAGACAGTGAGAAATTGTAGTACACACAAAAAGATGATGAGTATGTAGTGATTGATGTGGTTCAAAGCCAAGGAATGTTGACAGTCCTTGTTGGAAAAGGGAAGAAACAGAGTTCTGCCAACTCCTTATTTTTGCCCAGTGTGACGTCTTTCAGACTTCTGACATTCAGAAGTACATAATAAGTATGTTTTAAGTCACAAATTTTGTGGTGAATTGTAACAGCAGTCATTATGGAACAAATGTATGTCTCATAGGATTTGTCACTCCAATTAAAATGTGTGACAGCAAACACGAGTATCAATGGTGTGTAACACATATTAGGTATGCTGTACAAATAGGCCATCTTTGGAAAGTGAAACTTGATTTTGAGGGATTATCAAAATCAGTACAATGATCGCCACTTCCCCTATGTTTACCTTGTTAACAAAAATGCCAAGGTGCCAGATACAAAGAGTTCTATCTTTAGCCACAGGCCTTCTCTTCTATTATTTAGAGGGAAAAAGTTACTTCTCATATAAGTCACCGTATTCCTTATTTTTTGTTTTCACTATCCTTCATCCAAAGTGTCTTTCTGAACTTCAAGAAAGACAAAATTTCTCAATTAATTAAGATGCTATCCCAATTTAATTTTCCAACCAGGTTCTTGCCCTTACTTTAGGTCTGACCACCAGAATTTTCTGAATTCCCATTTTCTAGCTTCACTCATTTTCTCATTTCTCCCGTTTTTATTTCAGATTCTTGTCAAGTTAGTCCTTTCCATAACTACCAGCTTATAATAAGGTAACACAATAAAGTGACAAAAGTCTAGTTTTAAATCCCGGGATTTTGTCATCTTCTTACTGTATAACATTGGGTAAGCTTTTTAACATGTCTGGGCCTCAGTTTCTTGAAAAAAAGTGATTATCAATAAAACCTATCTTAGGGTTGCTATTATGAGGATTATGTAAGTTACTATTTACTAAGTGCTTATATAGTGTAAACACTACAAATGTGCTTGTTAATAATTCTAAATGCAAATAAATAATAAGTAATAATACATGCAAATAAATTACTCATGTATCTGTCATAGCTTGAAATATGTTTGATGAAATCAGTAAAATTTCAGGGGAAACAAAAAAAGAATGTTTTTGAGTGATTGTCCATGTCACTAACTTAGGTAACGTAACCAAAGTCTATGTTTTCAATTCCTCTATAATAGCCTGGATTAATCCAAATGGCAAACTAGTAATGGACTGAGCTTGTGCTTTGGATTTTTGTACCCTTTACTCAACCCTCGTCTCTTTGCCTATAAAATTTCATTTTTCCTCCATCTTGTTAAAACCTACTTTTAGGAAAATCTCTGGTATCAGTCATTAACAGCTTAGTGCAGATTTAATATAAGTACTTTTATCTCAGGTTTTCAGGGGCGATTTTGTTTTTCTGCCTCCCTTTATTGTCCCCCAGCTTTTGACAAATCCAGGTGATCCATGATGCTAACACTTAGAACCTATTTAATTATAAGAAACTTGGGTGCATCTGAGGGCAAAACTCCAGTCCTGAGATTGCTGAGAGGATTATCCCCAGCCTTGTTCTGGGTCCAATATGAATCACTGCTCTGAAACCTCACGACATCATATTAGTCTGGGATCATGGCAATGATTGATTCAGGAAGACCCAGGGCAGGTTCCTCGCCATCAAGGGAAGTTTCTAGATCTCTAAAAGGAAAATGTTTAGCACAAGGACATTCATGAATCTAAGATTCTCAAATTCTCTGCTAATCACAATCAAGTTCTTGATAAATATATGTAGGAAAAATATCCTGATTACTAGCCAGTATATCCATTTTTTTTTCTATCTTGTGAGATTTACAGGGCCTTTTTGAAGTCTAGACCAGTATGTGGCACAATATGGAACATGTTTTATTTTATTTTATTTTTTTTTTTAAAGATTTATTTATTTATACATACAAGCTGGGGTACAGACCAGAGGTGTGGGGTGGTGAGAGGGTTCACCAGAGACAGAGCGGGGAGCAGAACAGGCAGATCAGAAATACACTGCTGAGGGGAGCAGCGGGCAAGGCAGGAGAGGTCTGCCGCACCATGTGGGATTCTCCCCGGCTGGGTGTCGAACTCGCATCGCCGCTGCCGACAGCTCCACAGTGCAGTGCTTAACCGCTGCGCCACCAGGGAGGCCCAGGAACATGTTTTATCTGCATCACGATTGTAAGTGCAGGTTGACATTCAGATTCCTGACTCTACACAAAGTTGGGAAATTATGATGATGGGGCCAGAATTATAAATAATTATTAATTATTACTAATTATTAATAATTAGTGATTAGTGAGCATTTCTGGCTTTTAGCTTAAAATCAAGTTCAGTTGTTCCTTTGGTTCCATTTCTTCTAGAACCATATCCTTTCTTTGGGTTTACATCTTCCAATCTGGGTAAAGGAAGGTCAAGGGTTTGGGAAAAGAAAGGGACCCAGATAAATTAACAATATTGACTGAAAATTAATAAACAGAAACTTTTTTATGGGCAAATATTGCAAGAAGAAAACAATACACATATAATTCAAATTTTAGGAAAAGCAAAAACATCTGTTTAGAAAATAATAATTGAAGCAGAAAGCAAACAAAAATACAGACAATGCTAAACAGAAGTAGCACTATACCTAAGGAGATCATAATCCCACCA
Organism: Scalopus aquaticus; assembly: GCA_004024925.1. Taxonomy (NCBI): domain Eukaryota; kingdom Metazoa; phylum Chordata; class Mammalia; order Eulipotyphla; family Talpidae; genus Scalopus; species Scalopus aquaticus. The sequence continues at coordinate 8,171 of PVIJ01005756.1, read as the reverse complement.
AACAATATTTCCCAGGACTGAGCAACAGTTGAACAATACAATCTATTGGTTGAAAATCTTTGAGTCAGTCTGTGACTAAAACACAAGGTACCTTGTTGAAAGGCATAGCACAGTGTAAATGTTAATAGTGTAGAAAAAAGCAAGCATGGGGAAAGCAATCGAAAGAATGTGACCGCCTATCTGACTTGGGAGTTGAATCCTGGCAATCAGGGGCTTTTCATCTCCCACCCCTGAGAATGTTCATACCAGGGACTGCTCTGGGTATGTACAGCCTGGAGATGTGTGTTATTGTGTTGGGGTGGCCCAGGGTGACTGAGCCCACACCCTGTGGAGCAAACTACTTTTTCCCACAAGTATAACTGAACTCTGCTCAGAGTTCAGGCACCCTGAGGGACAGGGTTGCGGGAAAGGGTGCAGAGCAGAAAGGCCATTTTGGGGAGTCTTTAAAAGGAAGTCATACACATGGGCTCACTCTCTGTGGAAGGCAGCTGTTCTGCTGACCAGGCAGGAGGTAGGGCATTGACCCAGATCATCAGACCCCCACCTCAGCAGTCTTGCTGGGTCCGGTGGCAGCAGGACTTGGGGAGACTGCAGAGGTGCCAGAGGCTCCAGATGGTCAGGCCTTGCTGCACCCCGTCTTCTCCTGTAGCTGCAGCTCTACCTCACATCATCTGTTGGTAACTGGGCCTCTCCCTCCCCCCTCTCCCCTGCTAGTTAAAATAGATCTTTTTATTTTGCTTCACCAAACTGTGTATGTGGCCACTAGTATCTAGGACCCAGAACTGGTGAGAGGTTCTGGCCCGGTGTCAATTTTCTGAGGCCCTTTGCCCAGTAACAACTGAGACTTTAGAGACTTCACATTTCTCTGAATACAGTTAAAGCCTCTATAGAACTTTGGTATTTGCTTGGAGTGGTACGGGGTCTTGAGATTGCCCAACACAAAGCCTCTTAAGTAAGTTTTCTTGTTCATTAATAGCCACCTAATCTGGGGTGCCTGCCTCTTTCTTTGTTCTCACCTTGCCCTCTGCATACTGGGGGCCAGTTTCAGATTATACTGGGGAGGCTCTCCTGGGTTGTGCTCCAACAACCTGCTATTGAAGGAAAGTGGGCTGTATGAGAAAAAGGAGGGGAATATGCAGAGGGGATGTGCCGGCACGAACAGTTTCCCACATAGAGAAAATCTTGAAATTAGGGTGAAAGGTATTATAACAAGAAAATAATAACAGCTGGTATTTCTTGAGCTCTTCTGTGTGTTGGACTCTAAAGGCTGAAAATCCATAATTATTTGTATCATAAAAAACAAGCACGTGAGGTAGGTGTTGTCTTTTTATCTGTTTACACGTGAGGAAAGAGGCATAGGAACAGTATATAAGCTACTCAGGGATACAGAGCTAGTCCGCTGAAGAGCAGTGGTTTCAATCCAAGTGGGTCCCTCTCCAGAATCATTGCTGTTAGCCTCTATGTTACCATTCGCTTCCTCCATAAACCAAGCAACACTACACAGTAACAAAGAGAAGCAGCAAAATTAATGAAATGAATATGACATAGAGCAAAGAAGGAGGGAGGAGAAGTGGGAGATTTTCTCCCTCCCTTTTGCAAGGGTGGTAACAATATTGTTTAACTTGGATGTGGGAATGTTATGAGGACATACATCTGTTCAGGTGTGAACCTATTTCCTTAAAAATAAAACATGTATTGCCCATTGTTACATCAAGAAGCATAATTTTAAAATTCAGTAGAAATAAATAAAATGGGTATGTCATAATACGGCAGGAAAATATGTTGAAAATGATGGGGGTAACATTAAAGTAGCAAACACCTGGAGAGGGTGAATTTCAGTATTTAAATTGTTAAGTTCATGTATTATTTTCATAAAAGAATATTTAGAAATAGTTTCACCTATGTAAGTCCATCAAAACATGAAATTGAAAATCCTGTTTATATCTCTCAAATTTGTTAATCATTTACCTTTTCAGGATGACTATTTTTAAATTTTTTTTTTATTTTTAAGATTTATTTATACATACAAGCTGGGGTTACAGGCCAGAGGTGTGGGGTGGTGAGAGGGTTCACCAGAGACAGAGTGGGGAGCAGAACAGGCAGATCAGAAATACACTGCTGAGGGGAGCAGCGGGCGAGGCAAGAGAGGTCTGCTGCACCATGTGAGATTCTCCCCGGCTGGGAGTCGAACTCGCATCGTGGGCTGCTGACAGCTCCACAGCGCAGCGCTCAACCACTGCACCACCAGGGAGGCCCATCAGGATGACTATTTTTAACTTAAAGAGATATTTAGAGAAAAATAACTCAAGTAGTATGAGTTTAAAAACCCAGTTCCAGGTGACACTGTCAGACAAGGAAGGGGAAGGGTTCAAGACAATTAGAAGAAAACTGGATTCCATCCCTGCTCCCGAGAAGCAGTTATGATTACAAAGGGCAGGCAGTTCTGTGCAGCCAGGGAGCAGCAGCTTTGATCCTCTGGAACTGGAATAAACAACTTTGAATGAACCAGGCATCAGGACGCCTGAGGAGCCCAGCAGCCTCTCTGTGATGGCTCTCTTTGTTTTCACAGGACTAATCTCATACATGTTGAACTAGACACAGTGCGGTGCATTTTTAGCCTCAGTTATCATATTTTTCCATGTGTTTACTTCGTTAAAGTAAGAACTTTTATGTTCCCTTTAAAATGGAGTTTCCTATTTGAGTTGCCTAAGCGATCAAAGCTTATTGCCTAAAGAACTCAAGCACACATATTTGTGTATATGCTTAATCTCCGTCTTCCATCCATCCACCCTCCCACCCACCCACATTTCTATCTGTCTATATTAACCATGCGTCCACCCACCCACAAATTCATCATGCACCATCCCCATGTATCCGTCTGTCCGTCCGTCCATCCTTCCTTCCTTCCATCCATCCATCCATCCATCCATCCATCCATCCAATCTATCTCTCGAGCACCGTATATAGAATAACCGTGGTTTATAATTCACTTGTCTTAATCATATTATTTTAGACTTCCAAATATCTTGAGGTAAATAGGTCATAGAAAAAGCACTGAGCTCAATGAGAGACTGGAGGGTTGAACCAAATGTTTGTAATCATGACCAGAAAATGTGCAGGGTACTCAACACTTTTTCTCTCTTCCTCTCCTCTCCCCCACCCCCTTCCCTCCTTCTCAACTGTTGACTCTATTCCAGCCACATTAATTTACTAAATGCCCCCTGAAGATACCAGGCATATTACTTTGGGGGACTTTGCAGAGATTATTCCCATTATAAAGAACGATTTTCCCTCGGATAGCTGATTAAATTACTTCTTTTAGACTGTTTAAATCCAACCTTCCCAATGGAACTTTTCCTGTCTGCTTAAATTGAAACCCTTGCTTCTTTGCCCACAGTCTCAATCCTCCATATACTGTTTTAGTCTCCATAGTATTTGTTTCTGGCTAACCTGCCAGAAAATTTATGTGTGCTTCCTGCTTCTTTTCTCTCCTGCAATGAGAACACAAGCTCCACAGTGTCTTTGTTAAGTATAGTGGGGACCCAGTAGAACTCCAAGGTCAGCCTGCACTAGGTACAATGTTAACTCTTGTGATTTGATATTTCATTGGTTTGCACTAGAACTAGGTTATTGAAGGGGATGTTTTCTAATATTTTTAGGCAAAATGATAAATTCTAAGTCATATTAAACTTCCAGTAATAGAGCAGGCATGATCTTTCTTCTTTTGTTTCTACAGATATAAGAATTGATGCCAAAACCTTCCTCTGTGGCCGGGGTTGCAATGTGTGAAGATGGTCTAAGATTAAAAGACTCAAAAAGACATTATACTTTTTAAAAACTAAAATAAGAAGTGTAGCTTCCTGTCACACATTAGGGATTATCTAGCCACCAGTGATGTCAGAGTGATGGGAGAGAAAACAGAAGTCCAGAGGGAAGGCAAGGGTGAGCCACCCATTCTCTCCCTTCCCTAGATCTTACTTCCTCTTGGGCTGTCATCCCTTTCACTAAGAACACAGAGATCTTAGAACTCAGCATATGCAGCCATAGAGTATGGCTATTTCCACATTCGAGTCACGGGAGCACAAGACCTTTTGCAGAGTCAAGTCTGGCTGAAGATGTCACCTCTCATATATGTAAAATGTCCCTCTATAGCTGAATTGAAATATTAAGACATATGAGTAGAGGCAGATTAAAATGAACAAGATTTTATATTATATATTTGAACATATATAAATATCAAGATAAAGGAGGCAAGAAGACATCTATAAATAGTAGGCATCCTGAGGTTCCAAAACCAGTGAGAAAAGGTACATAGCTTGGATGAATCAAGTCATAAATGTTTGACAAACACCCCTGAGATGTGGTTTGTTGTTCCTCTGGCTTGCTTGTAGGAAGAGAGTAGATTTTCTTTTAAAGGGACTTAGCGGTCCATTCACAGTTCAACACTTTACAGAGAATGATTTACTCTTTACTTGCTGAGATTCTTTATATAATCATTTGGTGGTTTCTACAAAGTTATAGGCATGTGACAGGAGTGACTCACAGGCAAGGATGCCATTTGCTACATGCACAAAATAGGCAGAGTTGCTCTTAGCAGGGATCTTCAAACACTGTTGGCTTCTCAAATTCAAAAGGGGCCCAAGTGTTTTGAGAGTAGAGGACTGTCCCTAAAATCCTCTGCCACTTCCCGCCTTCCCACCATTTGCCCCTTGACCTGCAGGGTCCCAGGTGTGCTGCACGGATGGGGAACCATGAGTATATCCAGTTCCAGCAGATGCAGAGCTATCCCCCGCAGTATAACCATTTGTCCCTTGACCTGCAGGGTCCCAGGTGTGCTGCACGGATGGGGAACCATGAGTATATCCAGTTCCAGCAGATGCAGAGCTATCCCCCGCAGTATAACCATTTGTCCCTTGACCTGCAGGGTACCAGGTGTGCTTCAGGAATGGGGAACCATAAGTATATCCAGTTCCAGCAGATGCGGAGCTATCCCCTGCAGTATTACCAGTGACTTGGGTAGGTGGGTACCCAGTATTCTGATGGTCGGTGGTGGAATAGGGACTACCCATGGCAGCTGAGATGTTATTTCCTCCGGTTGTACTATCTGTGGTTTGCCCAGGTGGGCCCCAGGAATAGAAATTGGGGACACCGTGTCCTGCAATTGTAGGAGTACTGTTCCCAATAGAGTATTGGAGAGATGGGTTCCAAGTGTGTGGAACGTATGTGCAAGTAGCAGTGTGTCTACGCTTTTGAGTGGGCCTAGCATTCGAGACCACAGTGGGTGCTGTATGGCCACGGGAGCTCCAGTTGTAATAATCATGGTTGGAAACAGACATGCTTCTTGTCCGGTATGTTTGGTTTGTGGTGAGATTTGCTCCAGGTGTAGGAGGTATTTGTTGTCCAAATGCGCCCAAGATGCCCTGATGGAAATTGGGATTATTGGGGCCTGCCACCATGGGAATAGTGCCATCATTTCCTGTTGTGGCTCTCATATTTTGGAGACTTAAATGCCCTGTGTACCTATCACTAGTAGAAACAGACAGGTCCCTTGTCATATTTGCTTTGTACGTGGTGTTCTTTTTTCTATGTGTAGGTACTTTACTTTGTGCAGGTGCGCTCAAGATGCCCTGATGGTAACTGGGACCATTGGGGTCTGCCACCATGGGAACAGTGCCATCATTTCCCCTCGTGCCACTCATATTTTGGATACTTGAATATACTGTGTACCTATCGCAGGAAGAAGCAGACAGGTCTCTTGTCACATAGGCATTGTCTGTGGTGATGTTTTGTCCAGGTGCACGTAGTGTACTTTGTTCAGGTGCGCCCAAAAAGCCCTGATGATAATTGGGATCATTAGATTGTGCCACCATGGGAACAGTACCATCATTTCCTCTCGTGCCACTCATATTTTGGATACTTGAATACCCTGTGTACCTATCACTAGTAGCAGCAGACAGGTCTCTTGTCACATATGCTTTGTCCTTGGTGATGCATTGTCCAGGTGTAGGTAGTGTTTTTTGTCCAGGTGCACCCAAGATGCCCTGATGGCAGTTGGGATCATTGGGGTCTCCAACTATAGGAATGGGGTTGTTATTTCCTGTCATGGCACTTGTGTTTTGCAGCCTAAGTGGACTGCAGGTGCTTGGATTTGAGGTGGATTCATACGTTTGTGCAAATGCAGACGTATCTCTGTATTTTCCTACCTTAGTAGCTGCACTAGTGTCAGAGGGATCCTGATGTATAAGAGGAGGAACAGAAGTAGTGCTGGGTGGCCCCCGTTTTTTGCCTCTACGGTTGAGTGTTGCGGATGTTGGTGAATGAGTGGGGTATGTGTTAGATATACTATCCCCAAAGCTCCTACCATCCATAGGGGCTGCAGGCCCCATCAACCCACGCTGGACTTGCGTCACGGTGACAAACCTTAAGTCATTGTCTCCAGTGCTGGAAATACTGGTAGCAACTCCAGAATCAGTGATAGTGGCGGTGCCAGTGGACACATTTGGGTTGGCAACCACAGCCTGAGTGGTGTTCCCAGGGGGGACAGTTGTGGAATCTGACAGTGTCAAACCCGCAGAGCCTAGTTTCATTGTGTTGTCAGTAGATAGCTGGGCTACTCCAGGAGGGGCTAGGCCCATAACATTTGCTGGGGCTATTACTAGCCTTCCCAGTTGAGAAGAGTTGTCATGTCCATTCATATCTTTGGTCCCCAACTTAGGTGGAGTGTTGGCTACTAGGCCGGAGAGATTGGAAGCCGCAGTCAGTGTTCTGTCTGAGTGTGTAGGTAAAGTGGCAGAGACCGGGGCTGAGGCAATGCCGTCACCGGATGGTACGTTATTAGCAGTCGGAGGCACTGTGTAAAATGGGATTTGGCTTTCAGAGGCAGGGGGAGATGGAAAGGTGACAGCCTGGGTAGGAGGTGTGGTGTCCATATCTTCAGTTTCAGTGCCAAAGGCAGGTGCCAAGGTGCCACCTGCTGAACTGAGAGTAGCTGTAGACCCCATTGGGCGTGGGCTGGAGCAAACTGGAGCACTGGGGAAAGGGGTTGTCTGCTGTTTGTCATTGGTGGTCCCAGATTTGGGAGGGGAGGTATGAGGGCTAAAAGGACAATTCAAATTTATGGGGGCCATAGCAGGGGCCCGCAGTGTGGGTAGGCTTTGGGGGACTGGCAATTTGGCACCATGCTTCTGCTGCACACTGCAATGAACTTGCGCCAATGAGGAAGATCTCTCACTGGAGTGTGGGGCAGATGTGAAAATAACAGCCAGTGAAGGTGGGGTAGTATCCATGTCAGTGACATCAGAATCTAGACTAGGTCGTGCGCATGAAGCTGCAGATTCCTTGGCTGTGGGGGTGGGAGGGACAGCCGCAGGAGTGCTGGGCTGCACGGCAGAAACAGGGGTCTTGGTAGAAAAGTCTGCAGAAGCGGAAGGGAGGTCACAGGGCGGGGGAGAATCTACACACATAGGTGTTGGGGATTCATTTTTGCAGGAATGTGCCTGGGGAAAGGCTGACAGGCTCTGAGCTCTGGGGGTGTCAGAAATACGAGACACTGTAACTATGGCTGAATTTAAAATGCTTGCAGTAGTACTCAGTGGGATCTTCCAAACGGGATTGCAACTATCTGGAATAGGAAAATCAACAGCAACAGGAGGGAAATTAAGGACTTTTTCTCCTGTTTCCTCAGTAGTATTTGATGTCTGAGGTGGAAACTCAGACACAGTCTGTGGCCTGACTGATATGTCAGTCACGACAGTGGGAGTAGCAGGCACCTGCGTAGTGGCCAAGGAGACATTTGGGGAGAAGGAAGAGGTAGGTTGAGTGGCACCACAGTCTGCAGGGACCTTAGTTTTAGCCTCCGAGACCTCGATCCACTGACCCTTAGTGTGACAGATGCCCAGGTTATCGGCCACAGCGAGGCACGGGAGCTTAGATGGTGGGGGCATCTCACCTCTATCCCACAGCAGCTGCAGCAGTTGGGGCAGCGGTAGTAGAATTGGCATGGACCTTTTTCGTTTGCAGGCCCTACTGCTTACAGAGAATGTTGAAGTGGACTGGGTTTCTGAAGGTTGTTCGCCCTCTATCTCCTTCCCGGGTATCACTGAGTCTGGAGATGTAGGCAGGTGGCCTCCACCCAGTCCTTCCTCTGTTGACGTCTCTGCAGGCAGGGTTGT
>PVIJ01005755.1:79051-100577 GCA_004024925.1 Scalopus aquaticus | reverse complement strand
GAGAGAGAGAGAGAGAGAGAGAGAGAGAGAGAGAGAGAGAGAGAGAGAGAGAGAGAGAGAAAGATTGATTGCTGGTACTGATGGCAGGATCACATACTGAAAGGCAGGTATTATCAGTTCCACCTTGTGGACAAGGGAAGGGGGAAATAAAAAGAAGTCAAACTTGATCCCAAAGTTGCCCTGGTTGAAAAGCCCCTGCTTGATTGAATCTTCAAGTGTAGCTGTGTATATAATGCAAGTCTATTAGTAATTGGAAAATTTTTGGTGAGTTTACCAGTCATACATGTAACAACCATTTCATTTCCTCAGTAGTCATTTCAGTTACATGTCACATATATATCAAGAACTGAGATGGGCAATTGACAATGTCTTGTTCAGGGGAAACATTTCTTATTAAAGAGGGGATAACAGAGTATGTTGGACTTGGGGTTGGAAGGGATGGATTCCAGTTCTGTCTGTGGTGTACTAGCTCCCCATTCCTACTCTTACATTCTGCAATTCTACCATTTCATTTTTTATGGTGAGCAAAGCAGTTCTCCACTAAATAATACTAAAGAAATGACTTTGAAAGTTATTTTTCCTAAAGGTTTATTGGTAAGATCATTTAGATTTAGAGACTGAGATCATTCTTCTATTTTTGGCTGGATCCTATTTGAGATTTCTTGGGATAGATTTGTTTTTCTTATTAGCAATTCATTATTACATCTTTACTAACAGTCAGCTGGACTTAAACTGAAATGTTTATACAATGATTTTGTTCCAAGTCAGTGACTCCAGTAGATCCATCAGAGTAGTTCTGGATGTTGGCATCTTAGAAACTGAATTCTGTCGGTGCACCTGTAGGTCCTATCTCAGATTGATGTGTGGCCCACCCCTCTGAGATTCTCAGTGTAGCCGGAATTAGGGAACATGAGCCTGAAGGTTGATGCTGAACCCTGTCAAGACTCCTGGACTCTGACGTGATGACCTGAACACTGGGGACTGTGCCCATGGGCTCTGGGAGGGAGGATGACTCTCCATTTGATCAGGGTACATGAGTATGGGGGCCCCTTCCCCAGCTGGGTATCTGTCCTAGAAAGCTCGCTAGACCGGTGGAGGGAAAGCCCAGAGAATCCAGTGCCTTCTGGTGTTTGGCCAGATGGTGCCAGTATCCCTTCTCCCTGCTACCCTGTCTTCTTTCCTAGCCAGAATCTCTAGGGACTGGCTCCTGGATTCAAGAGCACAGGTCTGTGTCTCCTGCACCTCGCACAGACCTAGGTGCTAGAATAGTGTGCTGAAATGGACTGAACTAGACTCTGAAACTCCAGAAGCTGTGGATTTCGTCTCCTTTGCCATACCTTTTTCCCTTCCTACCACTTGACAAAAGTTCTGAAAATTATGATAGACTCACAGAATTTATATCTGGGATAGGAAAGGCAGATGTCTGCAGGAAGCAATGGATCTCACAAATGTGAATGGTGACTGAAGGAAAGTAGTGTGGAATAGTGGGACTTGTGACAAGATAAACATGTCCACTTTAAGGGCTCTTGATTTAGATATCCCCGTTACATAGAAGGGAGTTGAGTAAAGCTCACCAAACCAAGTAACGAGGTGTGAAGAAGGGAAAAATGTAAGGAAACCAGCACAGCAGACTGGCAGATGGGTAAGATGAAGAGCCCCACAGGAACTCTCTTCAGGGTGGGATGCTTTAGTCCAAGGTGGGTTCATCCTAGAGAAAGCCAGAAGAGGCAGAAGCTGTTTATAAGTACCCCAAGCAGCTCAGGGTGGCATCTCTCCAGGAATGTGCCTCCCTAGTGGGTCATATTGGTGGCAAGACATTATTAATGATGATGATGATGAAATATTGGTATTTATTGAGTGGTTGTTTTGTGCTGGGCATTGTTTTCAACAAATGTCTTTTTAAAAGAATTTGATTTTATTTCTTAGAACAGGTTTTGGTGCACATTAAAATTGAGCAGAAAGTCCAGAGGGTCCCCATTTTCCCTGTCATATGTGTAGCCTCTCCCACTATCATCCCCTGTTGGCACGGCACATTTGTTACAAGTGATGACCTCCACCGACACATCATAATCACTAATGCCCATATGTTGACATTAGGGTTCATTCTTGGTACTGTACATTCTATAGGTTTTGAGAAAAGTATAATGACATGTATCACCACTCTAGTATTATACAGAACAGTTTCTCTGCCCTAAACATTCTCTAGCACTGTTTTCAATCCTCCCACTAGCACTTGATGTAGGCATTTTTATCCTCCCTTTACAGAGGAAGTCATGGAGGTCCCAGCTCACGAGGAGTGGAGGCTTGGAATGAAGCTCGGTATGAATGGACTTTGCAGGTAGTGGGCCTGCTTCAGGGGTGATGCTTTCTTACCTGGTGAGGCGGAGGTATTGCAAGTTGGCTTGCATTTATAATTGACTATTACTTCTACAGGGCAGTTAAATGAATGATCGGAAATTTTTTTTTAAGATTTATTTATTTATACATACAAGCTGGGGTACAGACCAGAGGCGTGGGGTGGCGAAAGGCTTCACCAGAGACAGAGTGGGGAGCAGAACAGGCAGATCAGAAATACACTGCTGAGGGGAGCAGCGGGCGAGGCAGGAGAGGTCTGCCGCACCATGTGGGATTCTCCCGGGCTGGGCATCGAACTCGCATCACTGCTGCCGACAGCTCCACAGTGCAGCACTCAACTGCTGCGCCACCAGGGAGGCCCGATCGGAAATTTTTAAGGTAATACAAGGTATACGGATCCCTTTGTGAATATGTGTGTATGTGTATCTTTATCTATATAGCTTTAGCTATATATTATTCACAGTCCCCATTCTGCTGGAATTTTAATTAGCTGCTCTTCCCCCCCATTCTTTCATGTTTTTAAAAAAGATTTATTTTATTTATTTATGCGTACAAGAACTGGGCTATAGGCCAGAGGTGTGGGGTGTGTGTGTGTGAGAGGATTCGCCAGAGAGAGAGTGGGGAGCAGAACAGGCAGATTGATTGAAATACACTGCTGAGGGGAGCAGCGGGTGAGGCAGGAGAGGTCTGCGGCATCCTGTGGTTAGCTCCCTGGCTGGGTGTTGAACTCATGCTGCAGTGGCTGGTGATAGCTTGATAGCATTGATACTTTAATGCCTGTGCCACCAGAGAAACCCCCATTCTCTCATGTTTTGCTAGCTAATCCAAGTTTTCTTGGCAATTTCTGAAACTACAAAATGACAATGGATTTGCTGACAAGTGGAGAATTTGGTGTGTTCATATTGAACATGCATATCCTGCACTTTCTGCCTTGGGAGAGCTGTGTGACCACTGAGGGTAACACCATGGAGCTTTAACAAAAGGCTTAGGAGCAAAACAATGTTACAGTTCACCTGGATCCTTCCAAAACATACAATTAGAAATTCAGTGTCATTTTTATTCTTCATGAAAATTGAAATATTTTATCTGCTTTATCCATTTTTATGGATTTAAACCATATTTCCTGAGATTGTTTCTGCTAAAAAATTTTTTTAAAAGGCAGATTGGGAAAATGTATTCTGAGCACAATTGAGATGTCAAGTCCCACATATAGTCATGCATTGGTGTCTCCAAATGTTTCTCCAGTTTTCCTAAACTGAGCTAGACTAAAATGAATCCCATGTGTTGGGTTTGAGACATCACTCTGGGGCTTTCTAAGGATTTGGGATTCTTTTCAGGAATCAACTTAAAGTAACTCATAATTCAACTGAAAGACAATTTAGAACTTGAGGTATAGATGGTCCAATTTCTAGCATTTTAATTGCTGCTCTCAGTGTTTTCAAGATGATAGTTTTCCCTTCCTAGAACAAGCTTAAAATTAGAAAAAATCAAACACCCATTAGAGGAGGCAGATTTACTCTCCTATTAATTGATGTAGAGATGTAAAGTACCATCACCAGAAGGGAGCCCAGTGCATCCCGTGCAGACATTTTCAGGGGCCAGAACCTGGGTCAGCAGCAGCCCGCTGGGCCTATGGGGCTATGCTGGAGAGGGGAGGCTGGATTGGCAGTGGTAGGAATGTACTGCACCAGAGATGCAGCTTTTGCAACAGCTGCACACAAATCATCCTCTTCCCACTTTGTTTTATTTTTTAAGAAGTGAACAACCTTGAAAGTTGAACTCCTTACTCTGTTCTGGCTTCTCTCCACTCTGCTGGACAGGAGGCAAAGTAGCATGCCGTTTAGTAGCCAGAAAATAATTCTTCCAGGGAATGGAGCCTCTGTGGCTGCTGTGTATTAAATATGGAGAGAAAGAGCATTGAGGACTGACCACAGAATTGCCTCCTTCCAGAGGCTGGAAGCAACCCAGGTGGGGAGAGGGAGCACCCCCACCCCTCACCTAGTGTGAAAATCTGTTGAAATATGACCCATGGTTTTAACTTTAAATAAGCATTTCTATCCTAATAGAAGCCCCCTTTAATGTCTTCTGCAGCTTTGATTTTGGAACACGTCACATTCCTCATTAAAGCAATCACTGTTAAAACATAAAGCAACACAGGATTTATTTCTTCATTAAACTGATGATCCGTATATGAAGCCAATTAACATTATGAGTCTGGTGAACATCAAGTGTAAAGAGGTTAGAGAAAATTAAAAGCAGTCACCTTGGTCTTTAGATAAAGAAAGTACACTTTTAGGTTGTAAATTATCAGAGTGTCCAAGCGGGACAGATCGGTGAATTTGGTTAATTGGAAAATACATTTTACTGCACAAGAATTAAGGAAAAATAACCTTTTCGTTACTAACGCCCTTTTTAGGGGGGAGGGGAACGGTCGAGAATACATTAGTCACCTTCTCCCGGGTCCAAGTGTCGGAGAAAATCGAAGGGAAAAAGGGGGCTCTCGTCATCAAAGTTTGCTATAGTCTTTCGTTTCTACGGATGCGAGGTTGTTTATTTATTCGCTGTTTTGCCGTCAGGAACAAGCCCTGCTTCGCGGTTAGGGGAGAGGGAGATCGGTCGAGGCGAGGTCGAGGGTCCGGATCTGACTCCGAGTTCCGCGCGAGGTGGGTGTTTTCCGGGAGACTGACTGGTTGTCCCGCCAGGGAGGCGTCCAGGCTTGCGTCGGGGGCTCTGGGAAAGCTGGGACCGGGCGGTAACTGGTCGCGGATCGCTTCCTGGCTGAAGCCGGTGGACAGGAACTGCGAGAAGTGTTGCGGAGTCAAGAGTTCGGTCATTGCTGCGATTGCTGAACGCGCGTCATAAGTAACTTTCGCAGGTTTGGATCGGGAGAGGATTGGGGTCTTTTCCCCGAACGCCCGGGATCTGGCGGGACGGGTTCCGCAGTGGCACACCGCTGGTGGAGCCTTTGGGACCTGCCTCTTCTTGCTCTGCAGCCTGGGAGGAACCGGTGCTGCTGTCCATGGTTCTGACCAGCCGGGCGGCGCAGGAAGCGCGCAGCCCACAGATCCAAGAAGAGAGCCTGAGATCTCTCTGGGCCATGCCAAGAACCTGCTTTGGCGGATGTCAAGGACGGGGAGCTGAGACTGGGGGATTGGACCTCGCTGGTTTTGGGGGCCAGCGTGGCGCCCGGTTTCTTGTGCCAAGGGTTCCCGCACAGGTATCCAGGTGCGCTTAGAGCATCCTGGCCAAGTCGACCGAACGCCTTCATCAGTTCGTTTTACAGGCACTGGTTTCCAGAGCGCGCAGGGCGAGCAGGCGGGAACTGCCGCTTAGGGCAAGTGAGAACCTGAGGGGACCCAGCGCGCAAGTGGAGCTTTAGACTCCTGAAAAGGACTCTAGAGAACAGGGGTCCTCTGAAGGAGACCTGGAGAGAGAGACAAGAGAGTGTGCAGAGCCTCGTGGCCTGGACTGAGAGAGGGTCAGCTCCTGCCCCTCTGGGTGAAGTGTAAACGGCGCTCTCAGTTATCCAGGGAGCTCTGTCTGCTACCCACCCTCTCTCCTGACCCGTTCCCCATCCTCGGCAGGGCCACCTGGACTCTTGGAGTCTAGGAGCTGGCGCCGTGTCTCTCTCCATTCTGAACTGAGTTGGATTTCCAGCGGTTTCTTCCGCGTGACTCCCAGTGCCCGGACTGTCTGAGCCCAGGAGGGGCTGCACAGGTGTACCAAGAGGGGACTTGTCTCCGCCTGAAAGGTGTGGCGCCCTTTTCCCTGCTGGTTGTCAGTGTGCGCCAATGCCCCAGCACTCTTGCCTCCAGTTAGACGCGCCTCACCTGGGGCTAGCATCCACCGGGTGGGCCGGCCAGGCCTTTTGTTTCCAACACGCTGTGTCTTTAAGATCAAAGCTGGATCCCAGGTGGTGCAGGGACCCGACCCACTGCCTTGCTCTGAATGCAGCATTAGAATGTTTATAAAATATTCAATTTATGTAGTCTGTCCAAGAAGCCATCGTCCCAAAATAAAATCAGCAGTCTAGACGGAACACAGACACCAGAACTTATCAACAGTTGTCTGACTTGCATCTTCTGATGCATCTTGAGTGGGTCATAATACCAACTTTATTTTCAGTGGTGCATAAATTAATTACACGCATTTAATAACCAAAATATCATTATATTCCCCCTTTAATATCATAAAGGCTTTCCGCCAGGGAAGCACTTAATAGTGCAGGGGGCCGTAACGGGCTATTATCCTGGTGTAATGCTATTACAGAACCAATTATGCACCATTAGACTTGCTTTTTTTGCAGTTTATGTGATTTGATCCAATCCCGCACCCCTGACTTGAAAATTTCAGCCCGGTACTTTAGAGTTTAATTTTCACCCAGGCAGAGGGAAGGGCGGTCTCTCTTCGCTGAGTGTCTGCCTCGGATGCATTTTAAAAGTAATTGAGAAGGGTCCCACCGCATATCATTTGCATGGAGAAGCGAACATAAATTCAAGGACCCCTTGCTGAGAACAAAATCAAACTTTCCTTTTGTACGGTCGCTTGGAAAGGGAAGCCGTGTGCAAAGAGTACCCCCAAAACCCATCCGGCAGTGACAATTAGCAGCGCTTTGTCAGTTCGCAGATCTGGAGTCGCCAGGCCTTTGACAAGGGCGAGCCCAAATCCAAGCTCTGGAGGAGAAAGGTTTGAGTCAGAGGGGCTGGGTGGAAGGGAGGGTGGAGTGGAGTGTTCAGAAAATAATGTCTTTTTGGGGGGTGTTAGTAGTGATGGTCGTTTCTATCCTCTTTTAAGAGAAAGGAGAAAAAACATTCCTGATGTTTGCTGAGAAATGACGGATTTTTTTTTTTTTTTACACCACGTGGGCCATTTGTAAGGCCCAATAGACCTATCCAAGTTACTCGCTGTAGACAGCGCTGGAAATAATCAGATTAAGGCCAATTATGCGTGAGATTATAAAGGCGAGTGCTGAGCGCCGGCGCGCGCTGTAGACAGACAGCAAGACATCTGGCCACTTCCCGAGTCACTTTTCTGGTCCTACGGGCGCCAGCCGAGCCGAGCCCCGCCCGCCTCCAGCCGAGCCTGGCGTTCGGACCGGAGTAGGTCACGCCCCGGCCTTCCTCGCCCGCCACCCGCCGAGGTACGCTAGGCTCCCGACTCACTCCCTGGGCCCCGCGCGCCCGGCCTTGGGGTTCGGCTGCTTTCCTGGCCGGGGCTGCAGCTCGCGCAGATGGTCTGAAGCGCTCGCGGACCGGCTTTCGTGGCCTGGGTGCAGGGCTTGCGGCCGGGACCTTTAAGAGCCGGAAACCAAACTGCGCGGGTTTGATGTAACCGCGCGGGTTTGATGTTAGGGCCGGGGTAGGGGTACGGCTATCCAGGAGGTGGACCTGAACCCAAGGACTGTCCCGCGGGGCGGCTGGCTTGAGAGAGCTGTCACCGCCCCTCCCGTCCCTACATTGTATTGCGGGAGCTACGAGGGGAATTTTCCAGGAGGAGAGTGCCCCGTGCGCTCCAGGGCTGGCTGGGGCGCAGAGAGAGGGAGATATAGGCTTTATCGCTGTTTGCTTTGCAGCCAGGCCGGAGCTACGCGCCCCTGTTGGTCCCCCAGTCAACCTCCCGAGTCCCTGCCGTCCAGCCCATCCTGCCGTCGGTGATGTTTTACTTCCACTGTCCGCCACAGCTAGAGGGTGAGTAAGTGCGGCTCCAGGGGCCATTCGGAAAGGCAGGCGCCGTCCTGAAAGGGCCAGGGCGGCAGCAGGGCTGGAGAACGCTTGGGTTTTGGTCCTGTGAGAGGCACAGCCACCGGGCTGTGAGTAGCAGTAGCCCCTGACCCCCTCCCCACCTCCTGCTCCAGCCTGCGGCCCCATCACCACCTGCCTCCCACCTCCTCTGCCTGGGCTGGGTGGCCCCGGGCGACTCATGCCAGCCTCAGGGACCTGCCTGGTTGTCCCAGCCTCCCAGCACAGATGCTGGTGTCACGCCTCTAATCTGGGCTCTCCCCCCCAGGAGACCGCATCAATCTTTCACGGTGTTTTGCAAACATCCCGAAAAGCCAAGGTAGATGAGGGAGCTGGCCTGTATTGTCCTGGGCCAGCAGTGAGCCAGAACGACCCACTGCCAGGCAGCTTTCACTGGGGCGCAGGGCAGTTCTCCCCATCTCAGCAGCTATTGCTGGCAGCCATGGCGGCCCTGTCTTTCACCATGGAAGTACCTTGGCATGGCTCCTCCTCTGTAATTTATTGGGTTTCTGACCCCAAGTGCCAACTACTCCCCACTCCCAAGGGGCAAATCCATGATGCCGGTTTGGGGTTTTGAGGGTCTCCCGGCCTTGGAATAAATTTCCTGTCACGATCCCAGGTGTGGTCTTTGCACTGTATTGTTAGGTGAGGGTAGGTTGGTGAGAGTGCAGAGCTTGGATCTCTGGTGTCCCCCATGCAGGGCCTAGGGACTGCCCAGAGGTGGGCCATTCAGAATTCGGAAGGATTATATGCATCAGGCAAATGCAAAGCCACATACACCTTCCTCACTCAGAGCAGCAGTTTTAGCAATAGGATATTAGGACTTTTACAACTCTGGGAGCAATACTAGAACTTGGCTTTGACAACCTATTTCTTTGATTTATTTGTGGAGTGAGAGCATTTTAGAGACCAAGAAAGGGAGGGAGACATGGGATGGGGCAAAAGGCTATGGGACACTGAGGGGCCTGAGACATCAGAAGATGCTTGTCCACTTTATTCTGGGTACTGGAGTAGTAGTTGAGCCTCAGATGGCCAGCAGCGACAGAGATTTCAGAAAGTTTGTTTGGTTTTGTTTTCCCCATGGACACTTTTATGATTTCAAGACCTACGTTTAAGCCCTGCTGGCTCCACCAGCATTCCTAAAAAGAGAAGGCCAGACATTTGCCCTCATTACACCTCTTTTTACCTCCAAGGATCCAAGCTGATGGTCTGAAAGGTCTAAGAGGTGCACCTGCTTTCCTAGTATCCCAGAACTGGAGACGGACCCCTGCATGTGTGGTGGGACATGCTTGTGTACTTCTGAGCCTAAGGTTGGGAGTCATTAATGCCCAACCTTCTGGTCAAAGTGGGGAAGGCTGAAATTTGGATATTTAGCAGGTGGTGGTTTGCCCTTCTGACTTTAGGGGAAAGCCCTGTTTGAAGGGTGGATCACAAAAGTAACTGAGGGAGAGAGGCGAGCCAGCCCGCGTGGCCCCAGGGTACTGAGTGCTTGCCGCTTTCACTTCAGTTGTCCACTCACCTTTCCTTCCTACCCCCTGCATATGCCTTCCCCTTGCTCTTTGATTGCAGAAGCAAAGGAATGAGTTTTTAAGAAAATCTTTAACCCTTTGCAGATGTGTTTTTAAGTCAGTTTTGCAGGGGTGTTTTATTTTCGTTTGGTTTGCTGGGGAGGAGGTAATTTGCTGAAGACGGAAAGGCTGAGAACAGACTTTTGGAATATGACATCTCATTATAGCCTATCACCTTAAACATTTTTATTTTCTATTAATCTAGAGAGACAAAAAGGAGATGGCAAAGTGTGGTTAATAATCTCATTTTTCAGATAATTTTACCAATATTAAATTAAAAAGTGTAACATGTTCCTGCTTAGGAAATTCAAATTGGACAGAAGCTGATATATTGAAGAATAAAATCTTTTTCTAAAGGTACTTAATTGTTGATTTCTTTTGATTCTTTCAAGGAAAACACACTTTAACCCATGTTTTTGTATTATTTTCTTCTGTATGGTCTGCTTTATTTGTGCTGAGATCATACTGCTGTATCATTCAGGACTTTGCTTTTTTGACATCATAATAGATGTTTTGAGGATATTTTGCTTAAAGATCTACTCATTTCTTTTAAACAGCTGTGTAGTATTCCATCATATGTTGTGTAGAAAGTGTCTACTGATGGGCATTTTGCTTGCTTCTAGTTTTTCCCCTACTACAATGCTTCCAGAAACATTCTTCTCTCCCTATTTTGGCATACTTTATAATCATAGATTAAATACTTGCACATGCACTTAATTTTTTGACAGATATTGTCAAATTTTTCTCTGATAAGGCTGCACCAATTCATGCTCCTACAAATAGTGAATGAGCATGCATATTTACT
Organism: Scalopus aquaticus; assembly: GCA_004024925.1. Taxonomy (NCBI): domain Eukaryota; kingdom Metazoa; phylum Chordata; class Mammalia; order Eulipotyphla; family Talpidae; genus Scalopus; species Scalopus aquaticus. The sequence continues at coordinate 90,111 of PVIJ01005755.1, read as the reverse complement.
ACACTTTTGTCTGTACTGGGCATTACTATGAAACTTATCTTTTTCCCAAAATGGTGAAAATTATACCTTGTTGTTTGTTTTGTTTTATTATTGGCAAGGTTTGACATTTCCACAACATTATTAACTGTTCTACTCATTTTTATGTAAAAGCCTTCTCTCATATTCCCTCTATTAGACTGTCCATCTGTGTTATTATTATTATCTGTGTCCATCACTCTTTTAAAAATTCCACTTAAAGCTATGATGTGTACACATTGTGACACAAATTGGGACAAGCAGGTATAAGTTTGAAGTCCGGGGCTGACTGTGATTGGAGAGTCCCAGAGATTGCTGTCCACCCCCACCAGACTAGTGCTTAGTGTCAAAGCACTTCTTGCAAAATAACGGAAATAAAACTGCTTTGACGCTTTCTTTTAAAGTTTCCAATGAGTTGCAAAGAAATATTTATAACTAGGGTGTTGAAGAAGAATGCATTTTGGACAGGAAGACAGAGGAATAAGACTTCAGCAGAGAGCAGGGTATTGTGGCAAGGCATGTGGCACTGGGGAGTAGAATAATGAGGAGGAACTGCCTTTAGTAGATAGAATTTTAAAAAGCCCAAAGAACCTTGCTTCTTTGGGACTGAGGTCCCTCCCAGGGACAAGGTCTGGGTACAAGGCTTGCGAGTTCCTTATGGCAAATATGTTCTGAGACTCAGGCCCGTGGCAGGTATAGCTTTCACTGGCTAATGGGAACTTGCTCATTTGTTTTCCTAAGAAGCCATTGTGGACTGTCAAGTAAATGGTGCACATTTGGAAAATGATCTGAATGCACATTTGGGGCCAAACTCTGTTCTGGCTTATATGGCTTATATGGAGGCTGCCGGGGAGGACAGTGGGAAGGATGTCTTTCTTTTCAGGGAAGCAGGAGCAGTGAGTCCTTTATGAGTCCGGTCAGAGGGTAGGGTGCCCTTTGAGAGGGACCCTGTCTAGGTTGGCTTGGAATTCAGGGTAGTGCTATTGGTGCAGATCTCTTTTAATTTACATCTATGTAGCAGATCCGCTATGGTGCTGATGAGCTGTGACCAATGGTAATTAATATTCATTTATAAACTTTCTATCTCCCTGTGTCCTGAAGTTCTAGGAGAAAAGTACTGTGAAAAATTCTCAGTGATTTTTTTTTCCCTCTGTGTCCTCTGCCTTTAATCCTTATTCTTTAAGAAAACAAGGGGAAGTAAACTAACAGGTAAACAAAAGGAGACATAGAAGCTTCTATTAAAGAACCAGGAGTAGATATGAGGTAAAGGCACAGTGGACAGAGGATGGGTGAGGACTCCATGTCAAGCCACTGACCCTCCTGACTCAGAGTCCAGAATTTCACAAGAGGAGGACTCGGCTCTCCTGGGGTATAAGGTTGCCATTGACCCTATGAAATAGGCACAGTTGGCCCCAGACTCAAAGGTTATTTAGAGAGAGGACATGAGAGAGTGAAAATGATAGGGCCTTAATAAGATGAGCAGAGAAAGACACTTTGGGACAGACAGGGTTTTATCTGGAGGGAATGGGCTGATGTTTCTGAATTGTGTGGCCCCAGGTTGGTGTGGGGGCTGGGGGGAACGTGGCTCAGGCTGATACAGTTTTGTTCCCAGCAGGCACTGCACCCTTTGGTAACCATTCCACGGGAGATTTTGATGATGGGTTTCTGCGCAGAAAACAACGCCGGAACCGGACCACATTCACTCTTCAGCAGGTAATGGTGACGTCCCCTTCTGACAGTCAGCTACTTCTTGCATCTAAGAAACAAAACAAAACAAAATTCCCAACAACAAAGAAATCCCCCTAGGGTTTTAACAGCTCTTCTTTGTCTTTTAAAATAAGGCCAACTGATTATGGATCTTTCTGGGTTTTTTTTGAACTATTAATGTGGCAAAGAATAAAGTCTGGGACAAGGGAAGATGACTTTGACCTCATGGTTCCAGATAGTAAGTGAAGAAGCAATAACGATCACTCCCATTTGCCTTATGGTTTGATGGTTTGGGCAACATTTCCATATCAGCAATATCATTTGAACCTTGAAATGACCCTTTGAAGAAGGTGGATCGGACATTCTTATTCCCAATAGATAGAAAGATGAGAAAAATGGGGTCCAGGAAGTTGACTGACTTATAGATGGTATTATTGCTCATAAACAGAAGGGCTACAACTGGGACCTTGACTTTGTGTTTCCTGGATCTGGGCTCCTTCCCTTAGATCTGTCCTACTTCTGGAACAAATTGAAACTGTAGGGAAGGTGACACTAATACCCTAGGGCAGTTTCTGTGAGATTGAAACAGTGAAGGCATCTGCAAGTTGTTCCTGTTCTCCTGTATCCTCTGCTGAAAGCTGCGTGGACTGTTCTATCAGGCTGTCTTAGATTTTGATTCCTGTGTCGATATTTAAATCTAAATGTGTATAGTATTTGCACTTCTCTCTTCTTATTTCTACTTCTTGCGGGAGTGCTGGGGTTGTTAGTAAGTCTCAGCTCCTAAGTCATCCATAGTTAAAATTGTAATTGTGTGGGGTGCTCTCAAAGACCTCTCCCTCATTTCCCCTTACTTGATCTGTGAAACTACTTCCTCACCACTCATAGCAAATTTGAAGTATGCATCTGTTTCCTCTCACCTAGCCACAGCCTCTCACCAGTAAATATTTTTTTTCTTTTACCAGCTGGAAGCTCTGGAGGCAGTTTTTGCCCAAACACACTACCCTGATGTCTTCACTCGAGAAGAGCTAGCCATGAAAATAAACCTCACAGAAGCCAGAGTGCAGGTAAACCTTCTTTTTAATTATTTAACTCTCTAATATTAAAACTGGCAAACTTTTTTTTTTGACATCATGACTGCAGAGTGCACATTTGGCCAAAGAAAGCAAATGAAGACTATCTGTCATTTTCATGATGCACTTTAATAACATCAACATAATGTGGAATATTAGATTAGGTTGATTAATCGGTCATTCATAATTAACTAGTGATAATGTTCTACACTAATTTGTCCGCGTCTCTAAGGTACTAAATTACATCAATGCACATCCATTTCCTTGCTTTGGAAAAAAAAAAAAAAAGAGCTGAGATGCTATTCTCAAAGCAGCTCTGACCGCTCTGGGTAAGGCTGGTCAATTGCAGAGAACCGCGTTTTCAGATGGGAAGCAGGGTAGGATCTGCTTTCCAGAAATTGCATCATGTCCAACTTTTCCCCAGCACGTGGACTCTTTCAGTGAAGTGGATCCGAAGAACATGTGCAATTAAAAAATCTTTAAACGGCAGCAGCGAGAGGGCTGCCTCAGGAAGAGCGTGGCCCGCAGTGACTGTCTCTAAGCAGGATTTCTTTTCAGAAGCCACACAGTGATTATGTTTAAGTGAACATACCCGTCGAGCCCAGCAGATGTGCCCGAGCTGGGGAGGAACAGATTTGCTGTGCCGCCTCTCCGGGCGAGCTATTCTTTGAGCACAATTATATATTCATTTTATTTATGGGGTTTCCTCCATGCTGTTTCTGTTCTATTTTATGTGGGGGCTTGGGGTTAAGACTATGCAAAGATCTAATTGTAGGAAATATAATAGTTTGCTTTTGGTTCCCCTGGGTCATGTTAGTATCTCTTAAAAACCAATGGCTGAAGAGAGATAATGGAATTCTGAGCAGTAAATTGGGGGTTGTAAACAAATTATTTCCCCTATAATCAGATTATGTGATCCTGATTATTAAATCTGAACATGAATCATTGGTCATATGCCGGCAAATTAAACTGATTATTATTTGGAAATGAAAATCTCCTTTGGCCAGGATGCTGTCTATCCTTTCTTTTTTTAATGCCAGCTTGCCAATAGCTGCCTAAAGACTGAACTGCAAATTGAGATAAATGACACAATTATTGAGCATTCAGAAGTGGAAGATCATAACTTCTCCCTGAAAGGTGCAAGGGTGAGATAGGGGTGGTGACAATTAAAGCTGGGAATTGTTGTTCAGGCTGTTGTTGGCTATTATGCAAACAGACAATGGCTGCGAAGCGTTTGTGTAGTGAGTCTCTGTGTGGGGACCCAGGCTTCGGTGGTGGGAAGGGAGATGTGTTTACATTTATACCCCTTGCTCATTCAAATATGATTAATGTTCTATAAAGCAGGGTCTTAATCGAAGCTGATGTTGTCAAACAATAACTAAATAGGGAAATAAACGACTCCATCATGCTCTTTCCTCAGAAGCAGGCGAACTGTCAGTGCAAAGTCATTAAAATATGATAATGAAAAATAGCTCAATTAAATGTTGTTATAGCTGTGACCTTCATTCAATTAAGACGCAAGAAAGTGTCTGCATTTTGCTTTGCATTTAACTGCCCTAAATTTAGAATATAGATAAAATCATTATTCAATGGTTGCTGATATGTGCAATTAAAAGCCAACTAGATTAAAAAGGAAAGAAACCCAGTTAAAGGGGAATGAAAATTCAGAGGTGGGGTGGGCTGGCAGAGGGGTTAGCCTTGGGACCCCGGCTCTTTTCTGGGCCAATGTGCCAGCAGGAGGAGGAGAGGATGCCTGGGGGAATAGAAGGAGATCTAGCCAAGCACCCCCCCCTCTTTTTTTTAGCCAGGAATTATCTCCCAGGAGAGGAGGCAAGAGGTTTTGTTGGAGAAAAGAACAGCAGGATTTCACTGACCTCTGGGAATACCTTGGGCCCGGGCTGCCTGGTTTCCATGAGGTTGTCTTTCTGCAAAAGCAGTTTTGGTTTCCACAGCTTAAAGAATTCCACCTGAACCTCAAGCGGGCACTTAGAGCAGGTGAAGCACAGGCTCCTCCTACACTGAGGACGGCACTAGCTGATGTTTACCGAGTGACCGATGACTACTGCGCTCGCTGATCTACATGCATCTCTGTGTTATTCTCAGCAATGCTTGGGAGTGGCCACTGTTATTACCCCCACACAGTTTGGGCCATGGCCCTTAGCCAAACCACTGGACTTCAAATTGTGGATCTGCCAGCTACCACACAAATGACCTTGGCAGTCTAATTTACTCTCTGTGCTTAATTTTCTCATCTGTAAAATAGTACAACATACCTTACAGTGTTGCGGTGGATTCTAAACCAGAATTCTAAACCAGGGCTGACTTCAGTCTGTTTCCCGTCTTCATATCTAAGAGATGAAGGCATATACGCTCTCAGGTACTCAGGCCAAGCTTGCTGGAGCATTTTTGATGGGGAAATCCTGGGGAAATGTTTTATAAACTACTTTGACAATTGACAGAAATGTCCACCACCACCCCACCCCATAGGAAATGCACTTCACATCAATAAGTGTACTTTTAGAGTTGAGAATTTCCACTTGAAGACACTTTCACCCTTGCTGTGGACAATGCCTTTGGATACTTTCTATGATTTACAACATTAAAAAAAATGCCTGTCATAGTGCCTCCTCTGGTCTGACCCATCCACGGGTCTGAGCCTGCAGTTCAGAGAGCATTTGGTGGTGCCTTTGGGAGAGAGGAGACTGTCCTCTGTGCACCTGCTCAAGGTGAGCCATGAGCGTCGGCAGGGGTCCGGATGCTTGTGCTTGGGCCCTGGTTCCCTTCTCTTGCTTGATTTTCTGCCTTCACTGGGGACTCAGGTTTGGTTCCAGAATCGAAGGGCCAAGTGGAGGAAAACAGAACGAGGGGCGTCTGACCAGGAGCCTGGCGCCAAGGAGCCCATGGCAGAGGTAACCCCCCCACCACCTGTGAGGAACATCAATTCCCCACCACCTGGGGACCAGGCCCGGAGCAAGAAGGAGGCCCTAGAGGCCCAGCAGAGGTGAGGCTGGCTGGACCCTGGATCTGCAGGGCTGGTGGGCATGCAGGGTGGGAACTCATGTGATTGTCTTTTCCTGGCAGCCTGGGGCGATCAGTGGGTCCCACTGGACCTTTCTTCCCCTCCTGCTTGCCGGGGACACTCCTGAATACGGCCACATATGCCCAGGCTCTGTCACACGTTGCTTCCCTGAAAGGTGAGTGTTGGCTCTGCTGGCTAGTGGGGCGGGGCTGGCCCTTTCCTGACTCTTCTGCGAGGGGGTGCTGGACATGGTCTGACTTCCTTTCTTGGAACATTCTATGCTCACCCCCTGGTGCAATTCCTTTCCTCCTTTTGGTCACGGTCAGGGTCATGAACAGCCTCCATTCCACACAGCTATCCGGTTTGACTTCTGCGTGGCCCGAGAGTATAGGCAATGTAAGTGTCACCGCTTGGAAGGGGCTTGTTCTTGAGTGATTGTTTCAAAAGTCACTGCTCTGTGTTTACCAGTTGCTCTTGTTTCTGAGGAAAAGTTTTAGATGCTAAGCTGCCTGGATGAGGCGTTGAAGGGGTCCTACTTTCGAGGACCCTTTCCAAATGTGCAGGTGCCCGCCTGCCTTCCCCAGAATTGTTGCTGGAAGTCTGCACTGTTAAGATTTGTGATTTTCTAAGATTTGTTCTCCTCTCAATGACTGTTGTCTGAAGCATGAAAACCGTAGGGGCATCTTTTCAGGCCCAAAGAGAGGAATTCCTGTGTGGCTGTTCCTCAAGGATTCTGGGGCACTCCACTTGATGAAGGGGCTCATTCAGCATTTCTCAATTTATGGCCCCCAAACTCCTTCTTATGTGATAGGGCTGGACAGCTGTGCTGGCCAGGAGCAGGGCTGCACTTCAAAGGAGGTGCGGGCAGCTTCTTCTTGGCACTTCTCTGTCACTGGGGCTCTGGAGGTTGGGGAACAGGTGTAGGACATAGGCTTTTCCCTGATAATAGGCAGTGGGAGAGGTCCCCCTGGTGTCCCTTGCTTCTGTGTTATGGTCCGAGGTTTCCTATTCTTAAGGGTGTCCTCCTCCAACACACACACACACACACACACACACACACACACACACACACACACAGAGAGAATAGCAATCTGCATCACAAATGTGGTTTTTGGAGGCTGAGTGAGGACACAAAGGAACTTCCCTGCGGAGTCTCTGAAGGGAGAGAAGGCCACCTGAGGCATAGGGAACATCACATCTGATTGACAGAAGACCAGGATTCTCTTGAGAATAGCTGGTATGTTGGGTACCCAAGGAGAATGCTCAGAGATAAGGTGAAGGGTGCCTGCCAAGGACCAGCACTTGAAGGCCCTGAATGCCAGGTTCCTGGGTTTGGACTTTGTGCTGTAAGATGCAGGGCCCACAGGCCCAGAGCCTCAGTGCTGAGTGGTCCAGGTAGCCGGGCAGATGCCTTTGCTCAGATGGCTGGCATAGACGGGTGATGCTCAGCTCAGTTCAGCTCTGGGCTCCATGGCTCTCCTCATGCTTCCTTGGCTAGGTACTCCAGGGACCAGGCAGAGTCCCTCACATCCTGTTGTCACATCCTGGGATAAATTTGCAGGCCACAATAGGTTGTTGGGGCACCTCATAGGCAGGTCCATTTAATAGAGGCTTCTGGAAGGATATGACTGGTGGAATTGGTCTTTGCAGAGAGGCAATCCCAGGTGTTTGTCACCTCCCTTCTGCTTCGGTGAGGGCCAGCTCAGCTCCTGAGAGTAATCAGCTCTCTTCTAAGTGTTCTTCTTCTGCCTCACTTGAGCCTCATGAGTTGGAGGCAATTCTGAATCTCTCTGCTCTGACAGCCTGTGGGGCTCTGGCTAGCCATGCTGAGGCCTGGTGGCATCCAGGGGGATCCCTTTGGGGCTGACGGAGGGGCAGGAGGGACAGCAGAACTGTGTGTGTGCCTGGGAGGTTGACTACAGATGGAGCATGGCGTGGAACTCCTAGACTGTGACCCAGGACGGAGGTGGCAGCTGGCGGGAGGGGCCCGTAAATCCGTCACTCCTCCTCTCTTCCCCTCACTGCATGTGTTCACCTCCAGTCCTTCCCTAAGTCTCTCTGGCTGTGCTCTGGGCCCCCTGGCCTGGCCTGTGCCTGCCCTGTGGAGACAGCCTTTCCTTTGAAGCTGCCCTTGCCAAGGAGCCTGCAGAGGTGACCGAAATGACCATGTGCTTATTAGCACATGGGGGCCATCTCTGGGCACTGTCATGGCACTTGCCTGTGTGTCCCTAGAAGGTGTCTTTCCTGATTTCAGCAGGTCATTGAATAACGCTGCTTATTCAATGTCATTCAGTTATAACTTTATGAGAAACGAACAATCCTGGTCTACATTGAATGAAATAACGTCATTCGTAGATCTGCTTTTGTGCTGTGTCATTTTGCTTTAAGTTGCAGTTCCAAGCACCTGTCCATTGCGTTAGGTGAGAACAGGGCGCAGGGCATGCGGGGGATGGGGCGGGTGGGGGGGGCGATGTTTCCAGAGCCAGGAGGGTGACGAGTGAAGTGAGCACGTGCAGGTCTACCTTCACTCCCTCCACTATCAATGAACTCATGCTCTTTTTTGAGACACTTTGCCTACCTTGGTCTGGTCATTTTTCCATTTTTGAGAAAGAATGGGGATAAGGCACATTTCTCTGCTGCCAGAAACAGTTATGTGCTAAGGGGTGGGGCTCAGATTTGGACTGGGCACAGTTGGCATTGAGGTTGGCCTGGGGAACATCGGCCCACTTGAGGGTCAACTGTTGCTCAAGTTGGCTGACGTGGCCAAGAAAGAATGTGGACACAGCGTTGCCAGGCTTTTCAATTTTCCGAAGTTGGAACTCTGGACTTTGAAACATTCCCATCCTTTAAGTGTTACCTCTAATTTTTTAGGCCAAACCCACACATCCTTGAACAGAAGAATTTGTGTGAGGGGACTTTCCCTGTGCCCATCCTCTGTCTCCGCCGCCCACGTTCTCCTCCGGTCTCCTCCCAGGAGAGGCCCTTCCAATGCTCATCTTGAACCGCTCACCTAGCATTGCCCATTCTTGGCTGGCCTCTTTGAACTGCCAACCTCTTAGTCTCTGGCAAGCCAAGTCATGTTGGAAAGGGGTGGGGAACGAAAGCTACTGTGTCTGCCCCATGGACTGTGTCGCTGCCCCATTTAGTCCTCATGGCGAAGCAGTCAGCACGCAGGGGAGGGCTCCATAGCTGCACAACTAGTAAGTGGAGTCGGGATCGCCTGAAATAAGAGCTGATATTGGTTGAGGAATCTTTGCATTCTAAAAGCACTTGGCCCCCTGTGGTAACACTTCTGGAAAAGAGATATTTTGAGCTGGAAGTCTCTGGAGCACCCTCCGGTCAGCTCGTCAGCAAGGCCCTTTCCAGTCCAGGTGGGTTTGGCAGTCCCTAGAGCTATGCTTTAGGATGTGGGGTCAGAAGTGTGTCCCTCCTACGAGTTACGTGCTGAGCATGTCCTAAGAGCAGTGATGTTCTGTTTTATGGAACATTTTGCTAAGTGGTTTGGGACCAGGAGCACTTTTTGATTCTTGTAACTCACATCTCCTTTTCCCAGGATTCCTCAAGCTATATAAATTAAGTGTGTGGTACAAACTGGGCCCATAAGAAGAGAAGTCCTAATTTTCTAAGCCTTGTTCTGTGCCAGGCACTCTTGTCTAGACCTAGACTCCCTCACCTTACCTGCATCCCCAGAGGTGGCTGGGCAGCCAGATGCTAGCAGACCTGGTGACTGAAGCACACTCTCCTTCTGGTTGTTAGTTCTTCTTCCCAGGTACTGCTGGTCAAGGAGGGACTGCCCTAGTTATTGGGAGAAGCTTCCTGCAGGCTAGCGCTAGGAGTCTGAGCATTTAAGCCCACCTCTTTTCACAAATGAGAAGTGAGGGTCAGGGAGGAGAGTTACTCAGCTAGGTCTCCCCTTTGAGGTGTAGGCTGCTATCCATAGGATCCTGATGTGACCTTTTTTCCAGGTTCCACTTATTCATTCATTCCTTTGAATGAGCACTGGTGGAGGGACCTTGAATGCTCACCTTGCTTCTCCCAGATGACAGGGACAGCTCTGAGGCCCCTGAGTGTGAGCCCTGGGGAAGAGGCCTCAACTTACCCAGGACTATCAGAGACCACAACCATTATAGGTTGAGTATTATAGCCCCTTTCGAACCAGAGATCCCAATGTACTTCTCCAGGTGTGTGGCAGCTTGCCAATGACCTTGAAGTACACACATGCCTCGGAGATATGCAAATTTGGTTCCAGACTACTGTAGTAAAGTGAATGTTGCCATAAAGCAAGTCACCTTTTTTGTTTGTTTTGTTTTCCAGTAGATATTGAAGTTAGGTTTATACCATACTGTCTGCTAAGTGTCAATGCAGGATTGCCACAAACGTCCAGTTTGTAAAACAAAAATGCAACATATGTGAAGTGTAATGAATCAAAGTGCAATAAAGTAAGGTGTGCCCCTAAATCAAAGTGTTGAAATTCAACTCTCAGACCTGAACTAGGGCTCATGTCTCTTCCCCCAGGTCTTGGAGGGATTATACAGACCTGGACTGAAGGCAGCAGTGTGCTGGGTCATCTGCCAAGGCTCTGGACCTGGACAGCACCCCAGGGGCTGCTCCACTGAGACTCCAGAGCAGGGCCCCGGGAGGAAGGCCAGCTCCTGCACTTCGAGAGTGTGAGGAAAGTGCAGGGCTCCTAGTCCCAGTTCTTTCAGGGGCTGATTGAGAACCTGGCTAGAGTGACAAGCCCAAGGCCTGCCACTTGGGGGTCCTGGTCTTTTGATTCTAGGCATTGTTGTGAGGGATGTGAAGTCTTCCCCTGGGAAATAATGAGAGACCATCCAGGAGTGTTTGGGGAAGCATGGGGATTGTCAGGGTAGAGTTTGCTGAGTTCCTGTCATTAGTGGTCCTTGGAGTCTCTGAGTCCTTTAATGTAGTTTCAGGGGTGTTCACTTGCTTGGAAATTCTTTGGCTTTGAACGTGCTCTGAAAACAGGAGCTTTCTTGGAATTCTGTCTGTTCCCTGAGCTGCTGGCACGAGCAGGGGCAGGTGGGTGTCACAGGAGGTAGAAGGGACGTCCTCTGGGGAGCCCGCACAACTGGGCCCCCAGAGCACAGAGCTGTGTGGATCCCAGTCTCCAATGTGAGTGGGGTGGACAGGCTGGGCCCTCTTAGCTCTGTGACTATGTCCAGAAGATGTCAGTGGATCTAGACTCTGCTTTTTAATCTTTAGATCATGCGGGGGGGGGGGGGGGGGCC